>JARQOD010009113.1:0-32753 GCA_033576555.1 Oophaga sylvatica | reverse complement strand
GGGGGTTTACTGTGAGGCTGCAGCATTAGCTGCGGTCCCTGCAGTAAACATTAACCCTTTCTGAAGGATTACACCGTGGGACCTGACTGTGCATGGGATAGGTAAGAATAATTTTGCTTTTTTATTTTATTTTTATTACAGGAAATGGTTTTTGCAGTAAAATAAAAGATGGTCAAAAACATGTGTCTTTATTTCATTAAAATGATTTTTAATTAAAGTGTGTGTGTTTTATTTTTATTTCATGCAATAGGATTAATAATTGATAGTTGTCTAATTGACAGCTCTCAATTATTAACCTGGCTTAAGGTCACCTTTCAATAGCAAGGTGGCTTTAACCCCATATTAACCCATTCGCCACCGCTACAGGGCAATGGGAATAGACGGGCAAAGTGCCAGAAAGGGCGAATCATATTATAGATTTGTCTTTTCTGGGGTGTCTGGGGGCAGATGTTAGTAGCCAGGGGGGGGGGCAAAAATAATGGTCCCTTTCTGAGCTATTATTATCTGCCCCCACTCGCTGGCTTTGTCTGTCTGGTTGCGAAAATAGGGCGGGAGCCCACGCATTTTTTTTCAACAATTTTACACCTCATATATATATACATGTCATTGAATTTGTGACACATATATATATATATTTATATTTATAGTTCATACACTTCTACATAGTATAATAGCCGCTAATTCAATTGCCGGCTTTTGTGAAAACGCAGAACCCGACATGAAATGACACTTGGTTTACATAGAGTTAACCATGTCATTTCAAGTTGTTTGATCTACAGTCATGGCCAAAAGCATTGAGAATGACACAAATATTAATTTTTACAAAGTCTACTGCTTCACTTTTTCTAATGGCAATTTGCATATACTCTAGAATGTTATAAAGAGTGATCAGCTTAACAGCAATTACTTGCAAAGTCAATATTTGGCTAGAAAATGAACTTTATCCCCAAAACACATTTCAACATCATTGCAGCCCTGCCTTAAAAGGACCAGCTAACCTCTTTTCAGTGATTGCTCCATTAACACAGGTATGGGTGTTGATGAGGACATGGCTGGAGATCAATCTGTCATGATTAAGTAAGAATGACACCACTGGACACTTTAAAAGGAGGCTGGTGCTTGGCATCATTGTTTCTCTTCTGTTAACCATGGTTATCTCTAAAGAAACACATGCAGTCATCATTGCAATGCACAAAAATGGCCTAACAGGGAAGAGTATCACAGCTAGAAAGATTGCACCTCAATCAACAATCTATCGCATCATCAAGAACTTCAAGGAGAGAGGTTCCATTGTTGCCAAAAAGGCTCCAGGGTGCCCAAGAAAGACCAGCAAGTGCCAGGACCGTCTCTTAAAAGTGTTTCAGCTGCGGGATCGGGCTACCAGCAGTGCAGAGCTTGCTCAGGAATGGCAGCAGGCAGGTGTGAGTGCATCTGCACGCACTGTGAGGCAGAGACTCTGGGAGCAAGGCCTGGTCTCAAGGAGGGCAGCAAAGAAGCCACTTCTCTCCAGAAAAAACATCATGGACAGACTGATATTCTGCAAAAGGTACAGGCAGTGAACTGCTGAGGACTGGGGTAAAGTTATTTTCTCTGATGAATCCCCTTTTCGATTGTTTGGGACATCAGGAAAACGCCTCATTCGGAGAGGACAAGGTGAGCGCTACCACCAGTCTTGTCTCATGCCAACTGTTAAGCATCCTGAAACCATTCATGTGTGGGGTTGCTTCTCAGCCAAGGGAATCGACTCTCTCACAGTCTTGCCTAAAAACACAGCCATGAATAAAGAATGGTACCAGAATGTCCTCCAAGAGCAACTTCTCCCAACCCTCCAAGAGCAGTTTGGCGATCAACAATGCCTTTTCCAGCATGATGGAGCACCTTGCCATAAAGCAAAGGTGATAACTAAATGGCTCAGGGAACAAAACATAGAGATTTTGGGTCCATGGCCTGGAAACTCCCCAGATCTTAATCCCATTGAGAACTTGTGGTCAATCATCAAGAGATGGGTGGACAAACAAAAACCCAAAAATTCTGACAAATGAAAGCATTGATTGTGCAAGAATGGACTGCTATCAGTCAGGATTTGGTCCAGAAGTTGATTGAGAGCATGCCAGGGAGAATTGCAGAGGTCCTGAAGAAGAAGGGTCAACACTGCAAATATTGACTTGCTGCATTAACTCATTCTAACTGTCAATATAAGCTTTTGTTACTCATATGTTTGCAATTATTATATTTCTGTCTGTGATAAAAACATCTGTCAAACACACATAAAAACCAGAGGGCAGCAGATCATGTGAAAATATAATATTTGTGTCATTCTCAAAACTTTTGGCCATGACTGTATTGTTTTCACTAACAATTACATCAGTCTATGTGTGCAAAATTTCACACCTGTAGGGGTTAATTAAAGGTGTAAATTCGTAGCAAAAAAGTCCGTTTTTTTTACAACGAATTTACACCTTTAATTAACCCCTACAGGTGTGAAATTTTGCACACATAGACTGATGTAATTGTTAGTGCAAATCAGATATCAAACTACATGAAAAGACATGGTTAACTCTATGTAAACCAAGTGTCATTTCATGTCGGGTGCTTCTGTCTTTTCACAAAAGCCGGCTTTACCCGGCAATTGAATCAGAGGCTATTTTACTATGTAGAAGTGTATAAACTATAAATATATGTATATATATATATGTCACAATGACATGTATATATATATATGTATTCTATGTGTGTTTATTTAGTGTTTACAAGGAAAGAAAGAGGTTTTTTTTAGTTACGATATTTCTGTCCCATAGACTTACATGGGACTTCCGGTATCGGTATCGGGTATCGCCGATATTTTAGTGATATCGGCGATACCATTCCGATCCGATATTTTTGGATATCAGAAAGTATCGCTCAACACTAACGGTGAGAATAAGCCCAGTTAATAATGGAGAGGTGTCAATAAGACACCGATCCATTATTAATCCCAAAGTTTTTAAATGTATAAAAAAAAAGACACAGCAAGAAAAAAGTATTTTAATGAAATAAAAGAGACAACACAGTTTTCATTTCTTTTATTATACTCTCATTCCTGCGACGCCATCGATCTCCTGTAAAAAAAGGAAAAAAACAAACCAACAGTATACCACCTGTCCGACGCAGTCCATAGTAACGACTGTCCCACGACGATCCAGCTCTGCTACATCGGAATGACAGGCAGAGGCTGTCATCCCGGCGCAGCACAGCTGATTACCTGCTTCCCCGGCGGTGACGTCATCGGACTGACTGCTTTACGGCCGGGATTACCCAGCAGTCACTGCAGTTATCGCGAGAAACTGCATGTGACCGCCGGGGAAAGATGATGGCGGCCATCAACCAGTCCAGGCCGTGACCACCGGAGATCTTCTGCCAGGTAAGTGCCGCTGACTCCTGACAGACCCGACCGACGGACACTCACAGTGACAGTGACAATTCCGATTCCGGTATACGATATATGGGAAATATCGAAAGTCAATATCGAAAGTCCGATACAGCTAATATCGGCCGATACCCGATACTTGCGGTATCGTATCGCTCAACACTAGTGGCAAGCTCACTGTGCTACAATGCGGCCTAGCGGGCCGGCCCAACCACCGTCTGCCCCATCTTGTGCATCCGCGACCGCGGCCTCTTCGTCCTCTGTGACTTGGGGGACAGCAGTCAGACCTGTTTTGAGACTCAGACCTGGCACCTCTTTACCAGCAACAGCCAGTCAGATTGGCAGGTCATCAGTTCATTTGGAAGTGGAAACACCAGCTGGTGTTGAGCGCTCTCCGACATCGAGAGCACCACCTTTGGATCAAGGCAACCTAACTTTTGTGCCTGCATCTTCCTCACTGACCATCAGGTGTCCGGGGACACTCTACTCAACCCCGTCTACGCACAACAGTCAGCAATCGGTCCCTCAGATGTGGACAAGTAAAAGACCATTTCCTCCTAGCCATGAGAAAGCTAAGAGGTTGAATTTCACCATCTGCAAGCTCTTGGCTACAGAATTGCTGCCTTTCTGCCTTGTGGACACAGAGGATTTTCGAGACCTTATGTCCGTCGCAGTGCCCCAGTACCAAATGCCCAGTCGGCACTACTTCTCAAAGAAAGGTGTGCCTGCGCTCCACCAGCATGTCGCACATGACATCAAAGCTTCTTTGAGAAACTCAGTGTGTGACAGGGTGCATTTCACCACAGACACTTGAACGAGTAGGCATGGACAGGGGCGTTGCATGTCGCTGACTGGGCACTGGATAACTATGGAGACAGCAAGACAAGGTGCTGCTGTCCAAGAGTTGCCGTCCCCACGAGTTGTGCGTCAATGCTTTTTATCTCGAAGTTCCTCCACTGCTTCTGTGTTATGAATGTGCTAGAGATGGTTTCTGAGCAGAGGCTCCCTCTGGTGGTTACAGACAGTACTGAACCTTTCAGCGAGGAATGGCAATCTGGGATCACGGACTGGTCTGATATAAGGGAGGTTCCCTCCCATGATGGTTGCCGGTGATCAATTGTTCTTGTCTCAATTGTGGTTCCTGGTTTATTTGGAAGTTTGCTGAGTCTTGCCTGCATCTTCTGCTATCAGATAAGATATTTTCTGCTTTTATTTTTGTGCTTGCTTTTTGCATTGTTGCCTGCACTTCTGTGGAGGTCAGCCAGGTCCCCTCCGGGGGCTTGTGCTCCTCTCAGTTTATCTGGAGCCACTGTTGTTTGTTCATTTGCTTTTTCCCGATTTTTCAGTGGCTGCGGCTTAGTTTTGTTACACCAGAGATCTGATTAGGTGGTAGAGATCGTGTGATCTCAGGTGTTTTTGCAATCAGAAGAGTTGGTATTTTTTAGGGGTTTTTTTGGATAACAGTGAGTATCCTTTCCTGTACTTTTCTGTCTAGACACATTGGGCCCCAGCGCTTGCTCATTCTATTTTCTGTCTGTGTCCGTGCTTCTTCTTGTCTAATCACCATTACATGTTTGGGGGCTTCCTATTTTCTTTGAGGATCTGCTCCGGGTCAGATAGCTTTCATCTTTCTGCCTTTAGGTGTAGTTATTTCTCAGGCTGTGACGAGACGTCTAGGATCAACATAGGAACACTCCACGGCTACCTCTAGTTGTGTGGTTAGTTCAGGTTACTGCAATCCAATAGGTTCCAGCCTCTCTGGTGTATTGTCGTTTTTGCTTATTCTCCTCAGCTACCAAAACATAACAGTATCACCGGCCCAAACTGAAAATTTTATGGTACTCACAAAAGGGAAAAATAGTGTGGAAAGAGAAAAAAAAAATTGTCAGAGTTGTCAGAGATTTTTTTTTTTCCCTGTTTGTTGCATTTTTTCCCTCTTTTTCTCTGGGTGATGAGGATTTTTTTTCTCTCAATGGAGCTTGCACAGTTGTCTGGCCGTGTGGATCAGCTTGCCACTGAGGTTCGGAGTATTGCTGCCTATCTTGCTGGGTTGCCGGTTGTGGAACCTAGGATTCCCATGCCAGATTTGTTTTTGGGGGATCGGGCTAAATTTCTGAATTTCAAAAATAACTGTAAGTTGTTTTTTGCCTTAAAGCCTAAGTCCTCAGGGAACGCAGCACAGCAGGTTCAAATTGTCATCTCTCTCCTGCGCGGCGACCCTCAGGATTGGGCTTTTTCCCTGACACCTGTGGATCCTGTTTTGAATGATATTAATGTATTTTTTCTGGCTCTGGGGTTATTGTACGATGAACCTAATGTCACTGATCAAGCTGAAAAAACCTTGTTGGAATTAAATCAGGGTCTTGAAGACGCTGAGTTGTACTGTCAGAAATTCCGAAAGTGGGCAGTCCTGACCAAATGGAATGATGATGCTTTGGCAGCCCTTTTTCGGAAGGGGCTGTCAGAGAATGTAAAGGATGTTATGGTAGGATTCCCTGCTCCCTCTGGTCTCAATGATTCTATGTCATTGGCTATTCAAATTGACAGACATTTGCGTGAGCGCAGAGGTATGCGTGAGATAGTGTTGCCTTGTGAGCCAGCTTCTGAGCCCATGCAGTGTGATAGAGTGACTTCTGGGGCACAGCGTCATGAGTTTCGAAAGCGCAATGGGTTATGTTTCTACTGTGGTGACGCCTCTCATGCTATTTCGGTCTGCCCTAGGCGGGGAAGACATTTTGCACGCTCAGTTGTCTTGGGTAGTGTTCAGACTAAATTTCTGTTGACTGTTACCTTGATTTGCTCCCTGTCCACATTTTCTGCTCAGGCTTTTGTTAATTCAGGAGCAGCTATTAACCTGATGGATTTTGACTTTGCCAAACGTTGTGGGTTTCCCATGATACCCCTGCGGAAGTCTATTCCCTACTGGGCATTGATTCTACCCTTTGGCGGAGAATAAACACTAGTTTTCTACTCAGGTGATAATGAGGGTTGAACCAGATCATCAGGAGATTTGCAAATTTATGGTGCTGTATAATCTGCATGACATTATTGTACTAGGTTTCCCTTGGTTACAATCTCATAATCCTGTTTTGGATTGGAAATCTGTGTCTGTGACCTGTTGGGGCTGCCAATGTGTTAATGCCGACACTCCTGTTTTTTCTGCCTCTCCCCAGTCTCAGGATGTTCCTGACTTTTTGACTGATTTTTCAGATGTATTCAGTGAAAGTAAATCTGCATCCTTGCCCACTCACAGGAGCTATGATTGCGCTATTGAATTAGTGCCTGGTGGTAAATTTCCTAAAGGTCGCCTTTTTAACTTGTCTGTACCTGAACACGATGCTATGCGATCTTATCTCAAGGAGTCATTGGAGAAGGGTCACATCAGACCATCCTCTTCACCCTTGGGTGCCGTTTTTTTTTTTGTGGCCAAAAAGGATGGTTCATTGAGGCCGTGTATTGATTATCGTCTCTTGAATAAGATCACTGTGAAGTATCAATATCCGTTACCCTTGATTTCTGACCTGTTTTCCAGGGTGAAAAGTGCTAGTTGGTTTACCAAGCTTGACCTCAGGGGGTGTATAACCTTATTCGCATTAAGCACAGGGATGAATGGAAGACGGCGTTTAATACCCCAGAGGGGCATTTTGAGTACCTAGTGATGCCCTTTGGGCTCACTAATGCTCCTTCCGTCTTCCAATCCTTCATGAATGATATTTTCAGGGATTTTGTGGATAAATTTCTGATTGTTTATTTGGATGATATCTTGATTTTTTCCAATGACTGGGACTCTCATGTGAAACATGTTCGGACTGTGTTCCAGATTTTGAGAGAGAATGCACTGTATGTGAAGGGATCAAAGTGTCTTTTTGGCGTAGAGAAGGTCTCATTTCTGGGATTCATTTTGTCTCCGTCTGTTATTGAAATGGACCCGGTCAAGGTTCAGGCCATCTGTGATTGAGTCCAACCTACTTCATTAAAAGCTCTTCAGAGATTTTTGGGTTTTGCCAATTATCGTAAATTTATTGGTAATTTCTCCGGTATTGTTAAACCATTGACTGATTTGACCAAAAAGGGTTCTGATGTGGTGAATTGGCCTCCTGAGGCAGTCTCTGCGTTTCAGGAACTTAAGCAGAGATTCACTTCTGCTCCTGTTCTACGGCAGCCTGATGTTTCTCTACCATTTCAGGTGGAGGTTGATGCCTCTGAAATTGGGGCAGGTGTGTTTTGTCCCAAAGAGATCCAGAGACCTCTAAGAGTAACCCTTGTGCCTTTTTCTCTCGAAAATTTTCTCCAACTGAACGTAATTATGAGTGGGTAATCGGGAGTTATTGGCCATGAAGTGGGCCTTTGAAGAGTGGAGACATTGGCTGGAATGAGCCAAACATCAGGTGGTGGTGCTCACGGACCATAAGAATCTGGTTTATCTCGAATCAGCCAAGCGACTTAATCCTAGACAGGCCAGGTGGGCCTTGTTTTTCACACGTTTTAATTTTGTGGTTTCTTTTCTTCCTGGCACTAAGAATGTTAAGGCGGATGCCCTCTCAAGGAGTTTCTTTGCGGACTCTCCTGAGTTATCTGATCCTACTGTTATTTTGAAAGAGGGTGTAGTTCATTCCGCCATCTCGCCCAATTTGAGACTGGCCTTGGAAGGGTGTCAGGAGAATAAACCTGAGCGCTGCCCTATTGGGAAATTGTTTGTCCCAGACCAGTGGAAGAAGAGTGTGATGTCTGAGATTCATTGTTCCGCGTTGGCTGGTCATCCTGGGATTTTTGGTACCAGAGACTTGGTGAGTCGGTCCTTTTGGTGGCCTACTTTGTCTCGTGACGTCAGGGAATTTGTGCAGTCCTGTGGGACTTGCTCTCGCTCCAAGCCTTGCTCTCGCTCTAGTGGTTTGTTAATGCCATTACCTGTGCCCAAGAGGCCATGGACCCATATCTCTATGGATTTTATTTCCGACCTCCCTGTTTCTCAGAGAATGACCGTTATCTGGGTAATCTGTGATAGGTTTTCCAAGATGATACATCTTGTGCCATTACCTAAGTTGCCTTCCTCCTCCGAATTGGTGCCTTTGTTCCTTCAGCACGTGGTTCGGTTACATGGCATTCTGGAGAACATTGTGTCTGACAGAGGAGTCCAGTTTGTTTCCAGATTTTGGAGGACATTTTGTTCTAAACTTGGTGTTCAATTATCTTTCTCCTCTGCTTTTCATCCTCAGACCAATGGACAAACTGAGAGAACAAACCAGACCTTGGAGACTTATTTGAGATGTTTTGTGTCTGCTGATCAAGATGACTGGGTCTCTTTTTTGCCTTTGGCTGAGTTTGCTCTTAATAATAGGGCTAGCTCTGCCACCTTGATGTCTCCATTTTTCTGCAATTTTGGGTTTCACCCTCGATTTTCTTCGGGACAGGCGGAGGCTTCTGTCTGTCCGGGTGTTGACTCTGTTGTGGAGCGAATGCAGCAGATTTGGGACCAGGTAGTGGAGAGGTTGTCTCTCTCTCAGGAGATGGCCCAACGGTTTGCCAACCGGCATAGGACTGATGGTCCTCAGTTTAAAGTGGGGGACTTGATTTGGTTGTCCTCAAGAAATATCCCTATGAGGGTTGCATCTCCAAAGTTTAAGCCCAGGTTCATTGGACCTTATAAGATCATGGAGATTCTTAATCCTGTTTCCTTCCGTTTGCTTCTTCCAGGGACATTTAAGATCCACAACGTGTTCCACAAATCCTTATTGAAAAGGTTTGTCGAGCCAGTGGTTCCTATGGCTGCGCCTCCTGACCCTGTTTTGGCTGAGGGCAATCTGGAGTATGTGGTTGAGAAAATATTGGATTCTCGTTTTTCTAGACAGAAACTCCAGTATTTGGTTAAGTGGGAGGTTATGGTCAGGAGGACAATTCTTGGGTGTTTGCTTCGGACATCCATGCTCGGAGACTGATCCGTGCCTATCACCGAGCTCATCCTGATCGGCCTGGTTGCACAAGTGAGGGTTCGGTGACCCCTCCTCAAGGGGGGGTACTGTTATGAATGTGCTAGAGATGGTTTCTGAGCAGAGGCTCCCTCTGGTGGTTACAGACAGTACTGAACCTTTCAGCGAGGAATGGCAATCTGGGATTACGGACTGGTCTGATATAAGGGAGGTTCCCTCTCATGATGGTTGCCAGTGATCAATTGTTCTTGTCTCAATTGTGGTTCCTGGTTCATTTGGAAGTTTGCTGAGTCTTGCCTGCATCTTCTGCTATCAGATAAGATATTTTCTGCTTTTATTTTTGTTCCCTGCACTTCTGTGGAGGTCAACCTTGTCCCTTCCGAGGGGCTTGTGCTCCTCTCAGTTTATCTGGAGCCACTGTTGTTTGTTCATTTGCTTTTTCCTGTTTTTTCAGTGGCTGCGGCTTAGTTTTGTTACACCAGAGATCTGATTAGGTGGTAGAGATCGTGTGATTGCAGGTGTTTTTGCAATCAGAAGAGTTGGTATTTTTTAGGGTTTTTTTTTGGATTGCAGTGAGTATCCTTTCCTGTACTTTTCTGTCTAGACAGATTGGGCCCCAGCGTTTGCTCATTCTATTTTCTGTCTGTGTCTGTGCTTCTTCTTGTCTAACCGCTATTCAAATAAGCAGGGTAGGATCAATTCTAAAATATAACTTTTAATTTCTATTATGTTAAAAACCAATAACATGAACAAAGTGACATATAAGGACATACAGAAAAAACAAAAAAAATTCAGAATTGATGCTCAGCCAATTACAATGACGCAGCATTCAAAAAAGGGTTTGTATCCAACAAAACCCCCATAAAAAGATTCATTAGATGAGGTGCATCTTATGTGTGATCCACAATTTTCATAAATGTATTGGAACGATCTCACCTCATTTGTTGCTTGTCAGCCTCAAAAAGCCATATGTTTCTGGTCACCTTGGGAGAAGGGTTTTCTTTATCTCAACTGCCTTCCTTTAAAATATCCCACCAGAACTCAGCCACATCATTAACAGATTTCTGATCTATTTGAATAACCTTTGGATTGGTAGTCATTGCTTTACTTCTTGTCTAACCGCCATTACATGGTTGGGGGCTTCCTATTTTCTTTGGGGATCTTCTCCAGGGCAGATAGCTTTCATCTTTCTGCCTTTAAGTGTAGTTATCTATCAGGCTGTGACGAGGCGTCTAGGATCAACGTAGGAATGCTCCACGGCTACCTCTAGTTGTGTGGTTAGTTCAGGTTACTGCAATCCAATAGGTTCCAGCCTCTCGGGTGTATTGCCATTTTTGCTTATTCTCCTCAGCTACCAAAACATAACATTCTGCCTCCTCATCCTCCCCTCGGTCCTCCACCTGCACCCAAAGCCTGTCTGGTCATGCCACGGGCTTTCTAACTGCGCAGAAGGGATCCTGCAGCACACCTCCTTGCTATCCTGGCAGAAGGGCTCAGCGTAATCAGGCGGTTTTTACGTTAAAATGTCTGGGAAATGTGAGTCACACAGCTGAGGAGTTGTGGTCAGCTCTGGAGAACCAGTTTCATGAATGGAGCTGGAAGCATGTAGCCAATTAACAAACACTTTATTGAAAAATATTATAAAATTACCAAAAACAACTTTTAAAAATGAGATGTGCAATAGAATAAGTAATGTGTTAGAAAATATTTTTTGCAACCATATTGTGTGGCCATTAACATGGTAATGGCCACACAATATGGTTGCAAAAAATATTCTCTAACAAGCATATAGCTTATGTATTGGAATAATAGAGCAATTGCTTATTGTATCAGCGGAGAGTGCAACTGAGATCCTTATTTGCTATTAGTAATGTGACGCCATAGTCATCTATTGCTCTGTATATATGTGTACACATTACTTATTCTATTGCATACTTTGTGCTTTATAATATGGTCATGGCTACACAATATGGTTGCAAAAAAATATTTTCTAACAAGCATATAGCTAATGTATTGGAATAATAGAGCAATTGCTTATTGTATCAGCGGAGAGTGCAACTGAGATCCTCATTTGCACATATTGATCAATGGGAAATTATTGGATGCACATCTCATTTTTAAAAGTTGTTTTTGGTAATTTTATAATATTTTTCAATAAAGTGTTTGTTAATTGGCTACATGCTTCCAGCTCTTTTCTGATTAATTTGTACAAAGGGAAGTGCCATTTCCCTAGGCTCAAATTCCTAGGATACAGTTTCATGAATGGTTGTTTCCACTGGACCTGCAACCAGGGAAGGCCGTGTGCGACAATGCCGCAAACCTGGGTGTGGCCCTTCGCCGGGGCAATGTCACACAGGTGCCTTGTATGGCTCACGTGTTGAACCTGGTTGTCTGGCAATTTTTAGCCCACTATCCCGGACTACATGGCCTTCTGCAGAGGGCACGGTCGCTGTGTGCTCACTTCTGCTGTTCGCATCTCGCAGCTCAGCGACTTACATCTCTACAGAAGTCGTTGGGCCTGCCACTTCACCGGCTAAAATGCGATGTGCCAACAAGGTGGAATTCAACTCTGCACATGTTGCAGTGACTGTGGCAGCACAGACAAGCCCTGGTGCAATATGTTCTGAATTATAGCCTGGGCCAACGAGATCCAGAGGTGGGGCAAATCACGCTGGAGGAGTGGTCTCAGATTAGGGACCTATGCACCCTTCTGCACAGTTTTGAAATGGCCAAGAAGATGTTTAGTGCTGACGATGCCATTATCAGCATGACTATTCCAGTGATTTACATGCTGGAGCAGATGTTAAACAGAATTCGGAGTCAGGTGGTGGAACAAGAGGAGGTGGAGGAAGTAGAGGAGGAGGAGTTGTATGCGGAAAGGCTAACATCTGCAAGGTCCAGACGGTCGGCAGCACCAAGGCGGCTGGCATGGGAGGGTGGGGAGAGGGATTAACCAGGGTGCATGGTAGCAGCCAAACTAGTGAGGAAGGTGCAGGAGCCCAGGAAGAAGTGGAGGACGAACTGGCGATGGGCATGGAAGACTCATCAGATGAGGGAGACCTTGATCACATTTCTGTTGCGTGAGGTTGGGGGGAGAGGGCAGAGGAAGGAAGCATGATTCGTACCTCGCCACCAACACAACAGGGACTTGGTGCTCCTGGATGCGCAAGACACATGAGTGCCTTCTTGCTGCACTACCTGCAACATGACCCTCGAATTGTCAGAATTCGAAATAATCCTGACTACTGGGTAGCCACACTGTTAGATCCCGGTACAAAAGTAAATTTGTCAAAATAATTCCTGTCATAGAAAGAGATTCACGCATGCAGGAGTATCAGCAGAGACTGTTGCAGAATCTTACATGTGCTTTTCCACAAAACACCAGTGGTGCACGTAGTGAATCTCACAGTTCTAACTTGCCAACCGTGGGACTGTCGAGTGTTCAGCACTCAAACCGTAACAGAAACACAGTATCTGCTGGTGTTCACAGCAATTTTGCGGAATCCTTTCACCAGTTTTTTAGCCCATTTTTTGCAAGGCCACAGGAGACAAGAAGTCAGACACATAGTCAACGCCTAGAGACGATGGTACAGGAGTATCTCCAACTGAACATCGAAGCCATGACTGTGTCACTGGACCCTTGCTCTTTTTGGGCTTCCAATCTGGATAAATGGCCGGAGCTTGCCACTCACGCCTTGGAGATCTTGTCATGCCCGCAGCCAGCGTCCTCTCTGAACGTGTGTTCAGCGCTGCTGGTGGTGTGCTGACAGATAAGCGTACGCGGCTGTCCACTGAGAATGTAGACAGACTCACATTCATAAAGATGAACAAATCATGGATCCGCAAGGACTTTTCTACCCTGTGTCATCCTGGGGAGAGTAAAAGCTTGAGGATTTGGTAAAATCACCTCACCAAACGTTTTAAGCTTTAAAATTGATAATAATTTGTAGCTGCATCTAGGCCGGAAAATAATTTTGGGCCTGTAGCCATGTGTGTTATTCATTATAATAGGCCATCTATACTAAGCTCCACCAGCTTTCAAATTAATAATAATTTTTAGCTGCATCTAGGCCGTAAAATAATTTTGGGCCTGTAGCAGTGTGTGGTACTCATTGTATTAGGCCATCTATACTAAGCTCCACCAGCTTTCAAATTAATAATAATTTTTAGCTGCATCTTGCCTGTAGAATAATTTTGGGCCTGTAGCAGTGTGTGGTACTAATTCTAATAGGCCATCTATACTAAGCTCCAACAGCTTTCAAATTAATAATAATTTTTAGCTGCATATTGCATGTAGAATAATTTTGGGCCTGTAGCAGTGTGTGGTACTCATTGTATTAGGCAATCTATACTAAGCTCCACCAGCTTTCAAATTAATAATAATTTTTGTTCTCTATGAACGTGTGTTCAGAGCTGCTGGTGGTGTGCTGAGTCTGACAGATAAGCGCACGTGGCTGTCCACTGAGAATGTAGACAGACTCACGTTCATAAAGATGAACAAATCATGGATCAGCAAGGACTTTTCTACCCCTGTGTCACCCTGGGGAGAGTAAAAGCTTGAGGATTTGTTCAAATCACCTCACCAAGCGTTTTAAGCAACTCTGGGGCAATTGATGCTACTTAAGTGGTGTCTGTGCCCCAAATTTTTGGAAAAAATGGAGACTCTTTTTGGAGTCCCCTTGCTGTGTTTTACGTGACGTTGGCATCGTCAATTACAGGTGGGTTTGGTCTTTCCCCACCCCCCTTTTAACCGTAAGAAACTACATACACTATGGCTTGGGGTAACACAGATGGTTGAGTGTGAAGACTAGAGCTGTTTACTCATACTATAGCCTGGGAATCAGAGGTCTGCTACAAAGCTTGAGTGTCTGCTAGTCAGCGGAGTAGCCACGGGCTGTAGATCTAGTTACAAATTTTTAACTGCATCTAACCCAGACAATAATTTTGGGCCTAGTAGCAGTGTCTGCTAGTCAGCGGAGTAGCCACCGGCTGTAGATATAATTACAAATTTTTAACTGCATCTAACCCAGACAATAATTTTGGGCCTAGTAGCAGTGTCTGCTAGTCAGCGGAGTAGCCACCGGCTGTAGATATAATTACAAATTTTTAACTGCATCTAACCCAGACAATAATTTTGGGCCTAGTAGCAGTGTCTGCTAGTCAGCGGAGTAGCCACCGGCTGTAGATATAATCACAAATTTGTAACTGCATCTAGCCCAGACAATAATTTTGCAACCTAATTCAGATAGACGGTTTCAAAGGAGAGCCAGGCTGGCGATAAAGGCAGATGAGATTAAGGTTGTCCGCTGCAGCTCCGGCCGGGTACCTCAAGAGAGGATCAGACATAAGTGATGATAAAGCAATCCAGTCATAAGGAGCGCGAGGGACGCAATTCAGCTGATATTAAAAAGTCTTCATTTATTGATATCCACAACGCATTTCAACGGAATAGCTCCATCTTCCTCAGGTGGCAGTTATACATAGAATGGAGTAGGAAAGCTATATAAAGGTGGAGCAGCAAATGAAAATTAAAAGGCAATTAATCAGAACACCCACATGATTAAAAATGCAAATATGACTGCAAAAAAGAAAAAAAAAAACATAAATTGAATAAAACCAACCTAAAAACGACATAAAAACAATGTACACTAGGAAAAATAAATGAAAATAAATAAATAAAGAAATCTCAAAATGCATATATTACGTGACTTTTTCAATAGTGAGGTTTAACCCCTCAGGGGCCAGTGTACCTGTTATGTTCCGCTACAAGCACTAATGAAGGAAGGGATATCTGTCCCTACGATAGAACTAAGCTAGATCCCTACGATGTAACGGGGAACCTGATCCTGCGATCAGACCCGCTAAAGTCCTCAGCTAGTCTGTACGAAGACCTATAGATGCGAGGGAGGGATCTCTACAAGAACTAGGGACTGGGAGAAAAGATGGACACCTCCTAACAGAAGTTGTAGCAGTAAAAGACAAACAAACAACATAGAACATAGAGGTCCGAAGACCAAGCAAAACTAATTGAGTAAGGTAACAAAGCACCTGGCTAGCTTAACCCCTCTCTGCCATCAGACGTACTATTCCGTCCATGTGACCCTGGACCTAATTCCCATGGACGGAATAGTAACGTCATGCCCTTTAATGCGACATCGCGACTTAAGTCGCGGTGATCGCATTAAAATTCCGACGTCATCTTACCTCTAGGAAGATGACGTCGGCATCCCGGGCTGCGTCCTCCCCTCTCCGGCCTCCCGATCGCTGTGATTGGCTGTTCAATTCTGAACAGCCATCGCAGCCTTTCTCACTGTTTCAGCCAATCAGATGGGCTGAAACAGTGAGATCCCAGGCTAGGATCGAGTACCGATGTACTCGATCCTAGGCCTGGGTCTAGCACTATGCAGACCCCCCCGGATTGGCGTGATCGCCGATCATATAGATCGCGCCAATCACAGGGCACAGAAGCGGTATTACCGCGCTGTGCCCTGCCGGTTCCTGCTGGATCGGTGCTATAAAAGCACCGATCCTAGGCCGGAACGTAGGACAGGCCTAGCAGGGCCTGCAGGAGCTGATTGGCGCGATCGATGTTATCGTCGATCGCGCCAATCGCAAGGCACAGCCGCGGCCAGGAGCGCTGTGCCTTGCTGCTGACTGCCGGATCGGTGCTGTAATAGCACCGATCCTGCTGTGGAGGCTCAGGACAGGCCCAGTAGGGCCTGCAGGAGCTGATTGGCGCGATCGATGACATCGTCGATCGCGCCAATCACAGGGCACAGCAGCGGTCTGATCGCTGTGTGACCGCGCTGTGCCCTGCAGGTGACCTGGCTGCTGCCCTGGCTGTGACCTGCCTAGGATCGGAGCTGTGAGCTCCGAATCCTGGGCAGGTTGCCAGGGTAACCAGGAGAGCTCTGATTGGTGGGATCTTGTTATGATGGATCCCACCAATCACAGGTCACAGAAGCGAATTGACCGCTCTGTGACCTGTCTCACCTGGCTCTGACATGTGAGTGACCGTTCTGCAGGGGTCCTCACACTTGCTGAGGATGCCTGCAGAGCGGTCATACAACAGATCTCTCCTGTGCTGGGCCTTGTAGTGCAGAAGACAGAAGAAAGAAGAAAAGAAGAAAGAAGATAGAAAAAAGAAGAGAGACTACAACCGTAAGTGTTGATCCCTCTCTTCCTCCCTCCCATCCCCCTTCCCCCTCTTTTTACCCCCTCTACCCCCCCTTTGCGCCGCCTCCGTGCGCACACCCAGCCACCGAGCGTTGATTGGTGACGCATTTCACCGATCAACACTCGTGCTCTCAGCCCCTTTGCGCCACCTCCGTGCACACACCCTGCAGCCGGCGAACTTTGATAAGTGACGCAGTTCACTTATCAGAGCTCGCGCCGGCTGTTTTCCTTTTTTTTTTTTTTTTTCATCCCCCTTTCCCCCTCGTTTTCCCCTCTACCCCCCTTTTGATAGGACTCAGTTGGCACTTACAGCACCGTGCGTTGATGTGACATTTCCGTTATTTGTCTCAGCCCCCTCTTTCGCCACTCCGTGCCCACATCTGCAGCCGCCGAACTTTGAAAGTGACCAGTTCACTTATCAGAGCTCGCCCGGCTGTTTTCCTTTTTTTTTTTTTTTTTCACTTCTTTCTCCTTTGCGCCGCCTCCGTTTCCACATTAGCAGCCGCGAACTTTGAAAGTGACTCAGTTCACTTATCAGACTCGGCCGGCTGTTTTCCTTGTTTTTTTTTTTTTTCACCCCCTCTGCGCCATCCCTTTCCACATTTAGCAGCCGCCGAATTTGAAAGTGACTCAGTTCACTTATCAGACTCGCCGGCTGTTTTCCTTTTTTTTTTTTTTTTTCACCTTCTCACCTGCCTTGCGCCCTCCCTTTCCACATTTAGCAGCCGCGAACTTTGACAAGTGACACAGTTCACTTATCAGAGCTCGCGCCGGCTGTTTTCCTTTTCTTTTTTTTTTCCTTTTTTTTTTTTCACCCGCCTTTGCGCCGCCTCCGTTTCCCCATTAGCAGCCGCCGAATTTTGATAAGTGACTCAGTTCACTTATCAGATCTCGTGCCGGCTGTTTTCCTGGTTTTTTTTTCACCCCCTCCCTGCGCCACTCCCTTTGCGCCACATCTAGCAGCCGCCGAACTTTGACAAGTGACACAGTTCACTTATCAGAGCTCGCACCGGCTGTTTTCCTTTTCTTTTTTTTTTTTTCCTTTTCCTTTTTTCACCCGCCTTTGCGCCGCCTCCGTTTCCACATTTAGCAGCCGCCGAATTTTGATAAGTGACGCAGTTCACTTATCAGATCTCGTGCCGGCTGTTTTCCCTTTTTTTTTTTTTTCACCCCCTCCTTGGCCACATCTAGCAGCCGCCGAACTTTGATAAGTGACGCAGTTCACTTATCAGAGCTAGGGCCTGCTGTTTTAGACTTTTCTTTTCACAGGCATTTTTTTCTCCCCATTTTTTTTTTTTTAGATTTTTCTTTTCAGCATAGTTTACACCAAGCACTATCTCCCCCCCCCACACATACACAGTTATCAATAAAGTACACCCAAGCACCACATTTACAAAAAAAATGTCCCACCCGTCCCGTTCGTCCCAACAGCGCTATTCATTGGAGGAGGCATACGCTTTTCTTGCCTCCGACACTGATAGCGAGGGAGAGGATCCCACATTTCTTTATTTTTCAGATTCCTCTTCCTCCTCCTCTTCCTCTTCCCCCTCCTCATCTTCCTCCTCGTGTCCTGCGGAACCACCACGCAGACGCCCCAGGACAGAAGATGAGGCATCTGCCGCATTCCAGAAGACGAAGATGAAGCCGAAGCCGAACCAGCGCAACCCACTGCGGATCCCGTGTGGACCTCGCCCCCCGAAAATTACGAGCCACTGATTCCTGATTTTGTGGCAGAATCAGGAATCAGGTTTGACACCACTGGCCTCACAGAAATAGACTTTTTCAAAGTCTTTTTCTCTGAGGATATTATTAACCACATGGTGGAGCAAACAAATTTGTACGCTCGTCAATTTTTGGAGCAAAACCCCCGTTCATCATATTCTAACTGGTCTCCTGTAGACGCAGTTGAATTGATGCAGTTTTGGGGCCTGGTCCTTCACACGGGGATCCTGAAAAAGCCAGAACTTCGGCAATATTGGAGTGTTGATATTTTATATAACGCTCCAGTGTTCCGAATGGTCATGGCCCGGACGCGTTTTGAGGCCATCCAGAAATTCTTGCATTATAACGATAATGCACAGTGTCCCGCACGAGATGACCCCAACTTTGACCGTCTGTTCAAAGTTCGGCCGGTCATCGAACACTTCAACAAAAAGTTTGCTGAAGTGTACGTGCCCAAAAGGGACATTTGCGTGGATGAGTCCTTGGTTCATTTTAAGGGACGGCTCGGATTATGACAGTACCTGCCCAACAAGAGGGCAAGGTACGGAATCAAACTCTACAAACTGTGTGAGAGTACCTCAGGGTACACTCACCGTTTTAGAGTTTACGAAGGAAAGGACACCAGGATTGAACCCCCTGAGTGTCCTCCTGTCCTGGGAGTGAGTGGGAAAATTGTGTGGGATTTGGTTCACCCACTGCTGGATAAAGGTTATCACCTCTACACCGATAACTTTTATACCAGCATCCCACTCCACAAATCCCTCTTTGCGCGTGGTACCGCAGCCTGCGGTACCATCCGCAAAAATCAGAGGGGCCTCCCGAAGACGCTGCTTGGGCAGATGCTCAGAAAGGGTGAGAGCAGAGCCCAATGTAGCGACCACCTTCTGGTGGTCAAGTACAAGGACAAGAGGGATGTCCTTCTCTTGACCACCATACACGGTGATGGCAGCGCCCTCAGCACTGTACGGGGTACCTCTACACAGGTCCGCAAACCGGACTGTGTACTTGGGTACAACAAATACACGGGGGGTGTTGATCTCTCTGATCAACTCCTCCAACCATACAGTGCTTTGAGAAAGGCCAAGGTGTGGTACAAGAAGCTGTCCGTGCACATCGTCCAAATGGCAATGCTCAACGCTTTCCTGCTGTCACGATGTGCACGCCATACCAATACGTCGTACCTTCAGTTCCAGGAGGTAGTGATCAAGGCCCTGATGTTTGGCGCTCAGGAAGGAGAGGGCCCCAGTACTTCCGGAACTGAAGGTGCTCGTATTGTACCAGGCCAGCATTTCCCGGGGAGGTCCCGCAAACTGCAAAAAAAGGTAAGTCGCAAAAAAGGTGCCGAGTGTGTTACAAAAGGGGAATACGCAAGGACACCATTTATCAGTGCGACACATGCCCCGAAAAACCTGGCCTGTGTATGAAGGATTGCTTCAAATTGTACCACACCTCCATGCACTACTAATTTACTTTACAGGAAAGATTAGTTCCAGAAGGGGGGCACATCTAGAGAAGCTTCTTGGGGGTCTAATTTCTAAAATTATGTCACTTGTGGTTTTTTTTTCCTGTTTAGGCACATCAGGGCTCTGCAAATGGAACATGACGCCCGCAGACCATTCCATCAAAGTCTGCATTCCAAAACGTCACTACTTCCCTTCCGAGTCCCGACGTGTGCCTAAACAGTTTTTTCCCACATTTGGGGTACCAGCGTTCTCAGGACAAATTGGACAACAACTTTTGGGGTCCAATTTCTCCTGTTACCCTTGGGAAAATAAAAAATTGGGGACTAAAAAAATCACTTTTGTGGAAAAAAAAATATATTTTTTTTTCACACCAGGGCATTATAAACTTTAGTGAAACACTTGGGGGTTCAAAGTGCTCACCACACACCTAGATAAGTTCCTTAGGGGGTCTAGTTTCCAAAATGGGGTTACTTGTGGGGGGTTTCCACTGTTTAGGCACATCAGGGGCTCTGCTAACGGAACATGACACCCGCAGACCATTCCATCAAAGTCTACATTCCAAAACGTCACTACTTCCCTTCCGAGCCCTGCCGTGCGCCCAAACAGTGGTTACCCCCAACATATGGGTATTAGCGTACTCAGGACAAATTGGACAACAACTTTTGGAGTCCAATTTCTCCTGTTACCCTTGGGAAAATAAAAAATTGGGGACTAAAAAAATCACTTTTGTGGGAAAAAATATTTTTTTTTCACGCCAGGGCATTATAAACTTTAGTGAAACACTTGGGGGTTCAAAGTGCTCACCACACACCTAGATAAGTTCCTTAGGGGTCTAGTTTCCAAAATGGGGTCACATGTGGGGGTTTCCACTGTGTAGGCACATCAGGGGCCCTCCAAACGCGACATGGCATTCGTTCGCAATTCCAGCCAATTTTGGTTTGGAAAAGTCAAACGGCGCTCCTTCCCTTTCGAGCCCTGCCGTGCGCCCAAACAGTGGTTCCCCCCCACATATGGGGTATCATCGTACTCAGGACAAGTTGGACAACAACTTTTGTGGTCCAATTTCTCCTCTTACCCTTGGGAAAATAAAAAATTGGGGACTAAAACATCATGCTTGTGGAAAAAATATGATTTTTTTTCTTCATGGCTCTACATTACAAACGTGTGTGAAGCACTTGGGGGTTCAAAGTGCTCACCACACATCTAGATAAGTTCCTTAGGGGGTCTAGTTTCCAAAATGGGGTCACATGTGGGGGGTTTCCACTGTTTAGGCACAATCAGGGGCCCTCCAAACGCGACATGGCATTCGTTCGCAATTCCAGCCAATTTTGGTTTGGAAAAGTCAAACGGCGCTCCTTCCCTTTCGAGCCCTGCCGTGCTCCCAAACAGTGGTTCCCCCCACATATGGGGTATCAGCGTACTCAGGACAAGTTAGACAACAACTTTTGTGGTCCAATTTCTCCTCTTACCCTTGGGAAAATAAAAATTGTGGACTAAAACATCATGCTTGTGGAAAAAATATGATTTTTTTTCTTCACTGCTCTAAATTACAAACTTGCGTGAAGCACTTGGGGGTCAAAGTGCTCACTACACATCTAGATAAGTTCCTTAGGGGGTCTAGTTTCCAAAATGGGGTCACATGTGGGGGGTTTCCACTGTTTAGGCACATCAGGGGCCCTCCAAACGCGACATGGCGTTCGTTCACAATTCCAGCCAATTTTGGTTTGGAAAAGTCAAACGGCGCTCCTTCCCTTTCGAGCCCTGCCGTGCGCCCAAACAGTGGTTCCCCCCCACATATGGGGTATCAGCATAATCAGGACAAGTTGGACAACAACTTTTGTGGTCCAATTTCTCCTCTTACCCTTGGGAAAATAAAAAATTGGGGACTAAAACATCATGCTTGTGGAAAAAATATGATTTTTTTTTTCTTCACGGCTCTACATTACAAACTTGCGTGAATCACTTGGGGGTTCAAAGTGCTCACCACACATCTAGATAAGTTCCTTAGGGGGTCTAGTTTCCAAAATGGGGTCACATGTGGGGGGTTTCCACTGTTTAGGCACATCAGGGGCCCTCCAAACGCGACATGGCGTTCGTTCGCAATTCCAGCCAATTTTGGTTTGGAAAAGTCAAACTGCGCTCCTTCCATTCCGAGCCCTGCCGTGCGCCCAAATATTGGTTCTCCCCCACATATGGGGTATCGGCGTACTCAGGAGAAATTGCACAACAACTTTATCAGTCCATTTTCTCCTTTTTCCCTTGTGAATATAAAAAAATGTTTGTAAAAGATAGTTTTTGTGACTAAAAAGTAAAATGTTCATTTTTTCCTTCCACGTTGCTTCAGCTCCTGTGAAGCACCTGAAGGGTTAATAAACTTTTTGAATGTGGTTTTGAGTACCTTGAGGGGTGTAGTTTTTACAATGGTGTCACTTTTGGGTATTTTCTGCTATATAGACCCCTCAAAGTGACTTCAAATATGAGGTGGTCCCTAAAAAAAATGGCTTTGTACATTTTGATGTAAAAATGAGAAATTGCTGGTCAACTTTTAACCCTTATAACTTCGTAACAAAAAAAAATTTTGGTTCCAAAATTGTCCTGATGTAAATTAGACATGTGGGAAATGCTATTTGTTAACTATTTTCTGTGACATATTTCTCGGTTTTAAGGGAATAAAAATTCAAAGTTTGAAAATTGCTAAATTTTCAAAATTTTCACCATATTTGCGTTTTTTTCATAAATAAACGCAAGTTATATGGAAGAAATTTTACCACTAACATAAAGTACAATATGTCACGAGAAAACAGTCTCAGAATCGCGAAGATCCGTTGAAGCGTTCCAGAGTTATAACCTCATAAAGAGACAGTGGTCAGAATTGTAAAAATTGGCCCGGTCATTAACGTGCAAACCACCCTTGGGGGTGAAGGGGTTAAGAGTAGAAATTACAATGAAGTCCAGCAAAGCCAGAAGGGCGGAGCAGGATTAAATAGGCAAAAAAAGTCATGTGTCCAGCAATATAGAAAAAAACCTAACAGGAGAGTTCTAACAGTACCCCCCCCCCCCTTCTAAGAGGATCCTCCGGATCCCCTAGGCCCAGGCTTACCCGGAAACCTCTTGTGAAACGCTCTGACAAGTCTGGACGCAGAAACATCATCCGCCCTCACCCATGAGTTATCCTCGGGTCAAAAACCCTTCCAAGCAACGAGATACTGCAAACTTCCTCTATACCGTCTAGAATTTAGGATGCGGGAAATTTCATATTCCCCATCCTCCACCACCAGAGGAACAGTGGCCGAGGCGTCTCCATCCGACACATCAGCTCTTTTCAACAAAGAAACATGAAACACCGGATTAATCTTCCAGGAGGTAGGAACCTCCAACCTAACAGCCGATTGGTTAACAACCTGAAGCACCTTAAAGGGCCCTACAAACTTGGGACCCAATTTTTGAAGGAATCCTCAACCGCAGATTCTTAGAGGACAACCAAACCATGTCACCAATAGCAAACAAAACCTCTTGCCGTTTCCTATCAAAGTACCTTTTAGATTTTCTGTTAGCCTCCTGAAGATTACTACGTACATCCGTCCAAACTCTCTCCAAATCACCGGAAAAATTCTCCTCTTCAGGCACGGCCGATACCAATTTGGAGAATGACCCAAACGACGGATGTCTCCCAGTACAACAAAAAAAGGCAAACAACCAGCAGAAGAGGATGTATGGTTGTTAAGAGCAAATTCAGCAAGTGGCAGAAACTCAGACCACCCAAAAGACTGACCTTCTTTTTTTTCTTTGTTCATATGAAGCACACAGTTCTTAATGAAATGGTCAGATTTGCCGCAATATAAGCACAAACCTTCAGAAAACCTGCGGTCTTTTTCCTGAGAGTGGGGTGCCATCGCTCCAATCTCCATTGGCTCTCCAATGTCAGTACAGACCCTCTCAAGACTTGGTGCTGACATGGCAGAGGATTTACTCTCATTAACCCTTGCACACAGTCTCCTATCCACCCGTATAGCTAATTGCATAGCCTCCTGCAAGTTACCAGGTATGGGATAAGCAATCAGCAAATCTTTAACCCTTTCACCTAGCCCTGCAAGAAACAAACTTTTCAAAGCTGAATCGTTCCACCCCACCTGAGTAGACCACCGTCGGAAGTGAGTACAATATTTTTCCACATTACCTGATCCCTCCCTCAAACGTCTCAATTCTGTCTCAGCTGATGACACACGATCAGGATCATCATACAATAACCCCAAAGCAGAAAAAAAACTATCCACTGATCTAAAGCATGGATCACTAGGTTGCAGAGAAAAGGCCCATTCCTGAGGTTCTTTGCGCAAAAGTGACATTATGAACTCTATGCGTTGGGATTCATCACCAGAGGATCTGGGTTTCAAACGAAAATACAACAAGCAAGCATTTTTAAAAGAAAAAAAATCTTGTTGTTCACCAAAAAATAAATCAGGCAAACGTACCTTTGGCTCCAGGAAATGTGCTCCAGAACAGCTACTCACGTGTTGCTGGAGCTCGGCCACCTCCAGAGAGAGTCCCTGCTGGCGTTGAGCCAATTCCTGAACCGACACCATGATGGAAACTGGAAATCTTTCCGTAGAGATTTTTTTTTTGGGCTGGACTTACTGTTATGTTCTGCTACAAGCACTAAGGAAGGAAGGGATATCTGTCCCTACGATAGAACTAAGCTAGATCCCTACGATGTAACGGGGAACCTGATCCTGCGATCAGACCCGCTAAAGTCCTCAGCTAGTCTGTACGAAGACCTATAGATGCGAGGGAGTGATCCCTACAAGAACTAGGGACTGGGAGAAAAGATGGACACCTCCTAACAGAAGTTGTAGCAGTAAAAGACAAACAAACAACATAGAACATAGAGGTCCGAAGACCAAGCAAAACTAATTGAGTAAGGTAACAAAGCACCTGGCTAGCTTAAGAGTAGAAATTACAATGAAGTCCAGCAAAGCCAGAAGGGCGGAGCAGGATTAAATAGGCAAAAAAGTCATGTGACCAGCAAGATAGAAAAAAACCTAACAGGAGAGTTCTAACAGTACCAAGTTTAAAAGCCAGAAACTCTCCCTTCTTATTAGATTATTATACCGATCAGGCATATCATGTGGTATCTGGTCAATAACAGTGAGTTTTAACTAATTCAAATTCTTTTGGTGCACTAGGGAGAAATGTTTTGAGAGACTGTGTAGGATGAACCCATTTCGGATATTTTGACGGTGCTTGTTGAGCCTTGCATGCATCGTCTGTATCGTCCGAGCGATGTACTGCAACCGACAACCGCACTCAATTAAATAAATAATGTAGCACGATTGGCAATTGACATGACAGTTGATTTTAAAACTGGTGCCTGTGGTACGAGATTGAAATTCTTGCACCCCATTCATAATAGAGACGCAACATTATTTTGCTTCCCCATTGACTTGCATTGGGTTTCGTGTTTCAGTTGGACCTCCGACTTTTCCCGATAGTCGGCCGATTTCGTTCGACTCGACTTTTGAAAAAGTCGGGTTTCATGAAACCCGACTCGACCCTAAAAAAGGCAAAGTCGCTCATCTCTAATAGCTACGCATTTCGAACATCCATTGCGTTCTTTAACAAAGCAATACACGTGCTGAATACGGAGTAATTTATACAACCATAGACCAATAGGAACACAGATGGTCAGTCACATGATAAAATGTCATAATTAAATAAAAGCACTACTTGTAACTGGGCGTGGAAAACGCACAAAAGTGAATAATGATAAAACCATTACAAAAATGTGTGAACAGCAACAAAAAAACAAAACAAGGAAAAACAAACTTTTAAAAACATTTTTTTTTTAATTTTTAAACAGGATGCATGCGAACAAAGCAAATCGTATAACATTAATAATGAAACATTAATTCCCGTTTTAGATTTAAACCATTTGGATAACGTGTCAAGATTTATCATCCAATATGCTTCCCTGTCCAAGAGACTTTTTCTGATATCACCACCACCCCTGGTATTAGCAGCTAATTGCTCTATTCCAAAAATATTCATTGAGGTAGTATTTTTGTTGTGCTGTGAAATAAAGTGTCTGGATGCATGCTCTCAGATGCTCTGCGCTCAGACAGATACAAGACATGGAAAATTCTATGCACAGCGATGCAGATTTAAAGAATCAAATTGGAAAGCAAAGTGAGAACAATATGAGTCAGGAATATAATACTTTACTATGGGGGGGATATGAACTGGAATAACAAATGTTTTGATAGGGAGTTGTGGGGCTGTATTATTTATCTATCTATCTATCTATCTATCTATCTATTCTTTTTAAAGGGCTATTCTAAGGGATAACTTTCCGATCGCTTGGGGTCCAAATGCTGGGGCCCCCAGTGATGCCAAGAACTTCAGAGCTTGGCAATCTCTGGCACTACCATTAGAATGAATGGAGAGGCAGTGTGAATGTTTGACCATTGCTCAATTCACATGGGGCTCGTCAGAGTCCTGGTTCACGGGATTGCTGAGGGCCTCCCATGGATAGGGGATAACTTTCAAACTAGATGTTACCTTTTTAATATCTACTGTATATATGCTGTGTATACCTGTAAATTTAAACAGGTTTTCCTCTACTTTATCATTGATGACCTATTGATTTGAATAGGAGGAAGATGTGCAGCACCCAGCCGCGGCCAGAAGACGGAGCAACTTAGAAGAAAAATAATTAAATACATAGTAATGTTCCTCCTGCTGAAGTCCTAGATTCCTCTTTCATTGCTCCCATAAATTATGATGCCAATAAAAGTGCTACCCAAACACAGTATGATACCTCCATAGTGAATTCCTCCACATTGGCCTCCACTTGCACAGTATAATGACCCTACTGTACCCCACATTAACTCCCAAGGCAAAGTATGGTGACCCCCAACACAGTATGATCCCCCAACTGTGACCCTAACACAGCTCTCCATGCAGTATAATAGGCCTAAAAACAGTATACTAGCCCCACACTGCATAATGGCCCCCACACAGCCCTACACACAGTATGATGGACCCCACACAAACCTTCACACTGTATAATTGCTTACATATAGTTTAATAGCCCCTCACATACTCTTCCACATAGTATAATGCGCTCGCCATAATCCTCCATATAGTATAATACTCCCACCATAATCCTCCATATAGTTTAATGCGACCCCATAATCCTTCATAGAATATAATGCACTCCACAAGTTCCTCAATACAATATAATGCACTTCCCATGGTCCTTCATACAACATAATGCACACCCCATGGTCCTACATAGAATATAATGCACCCCCAATGGTCCTCTATACAATATAATGCACCCCATGGTCTTTCATACAATAAAATGCACCCCTTCCATGGTCCTCCATACAATATTATGCTCTCATCAAGGTCCTCCATAGAATATAATGCACCGTCCGTGGTCCGCCATACAAGCTAATGCACTCCTCAAGGTCCTCCATACTATATAATGAACTCCAAATGGTTGTCCATACAATATATTGCACCCCCCATGGTCCTCCAAACAATATAATGCACCACTAAGGTCCTCCATAGAATATAATGCACTCTCCATGGTTCTCCAAACAATATAATTCTCTCCCCATGATCCTCCATAGAATAAAGTGCACGCTTCGTTGTCCTCCATACAATATAATGCAACCCTAAGGTCCTACATAGACAGCACGGTGGCTCAGTGGTTAGCAACGCAGCCTTGCAGCACTGGGGTCCTGGGTTCAAATGCCATCAAGGACAACATCTGCAAAGAGTTTGTATGTTCTCCCAGTTTTTTGTGGGTTTCCTCCTGGTACTCTGGTTTCTTATCACATTCCAAAGACATACTGATAGGGATTCTAGATTGTGAGCCCCAATGAAGACAGTGTCAATAATGCTTATAAAGCGCTAAGAAATTATTGGAGCTATATAAGTGAGTAAAATAAAATTATATAAATATAATGTACTACTCATGGTCCTCCATACAATAAAATGCACTCCCCATGGTCCTAAATACAATATAATGCACCCCCATCCTTCTCCATACAATATATTACACCTCTCATTGTCCTCCATAGAATATAATGCACACCCCATGGTGCTCCATACATATAATGCACCCCCACTGGTTCTTCAAAGAATATAATGCAGCCTCCTGGTCCTCCATACAATATAATGCACCCCCACTGGTCCTTCAAAGAATATAATGCAGGTCCTCCATACAATATAATGCACCCACAATGTCCTCCAAACTATATAATGCACATTCTATGGTCCTTGATACATTAAAATGCACTCCCTATGGTCCTCAATACAATATAATGCACCCAATCCTCCTCTATACAATATATTATACCTCCCATGGTCATCCATAGAATATAATGCACACCCCAAGGTGTTCCATACATATAATGCACCCCCACTGGTCCTTTATAGAATATAATGCAGCCCCTCTGGTCCTCCAAACAATATAATGCATTCCTAATGGTCCTCGATACAATATGATGCACCCCTCATGGTCCTCCATACAATATAATGCACTACCCATGATCCTCCATATAATATAATGCACCCCCTATGGTCCTCCATAGAATATAATGCACCCCCCAAGGTGCTCCATACATATAATGCACCCCCACTGGTCCTTTATAGAATATAATGCAGCCCCCCTGGTTCTCCATACAATATAATGCATTCCCAATGGTCCTCCATACAATATAATGCACCTTCCATGGTATTTCGTACAATATAATGCACACCCCTTGGTCTTCCATACAATATAATGCACTCCCCATGATTCTCTATACAATATAATGCACCCCCTATGGTCCTCCATAAAATATAATGCTCTCCCCATGGTCCTCCATACAATACAGTGCACCCCTATGGTCCTCCATACAATATAATGTACTCCCCATGGTTCTCCATATGCTATAATGGAACCCATTTGTCTTGCATACAATAAAATGCACTCCCTATGGTCCTCCATAAAATATAATTCACTCCTATGGTTCTCAATACAATATAATGTAGCCCCCATGGTCCTCCATTCAATTTAATGTACCACCATGGTCCTCCATACAACATAATTTAACTCCTATGGTCCTCCATACAATATAAAGCTCTCCCCATGGTCTTCCATGCAATACAGTGCACCCCCATTGTCCTCCATACAATATAATGCACCCCCATGGTCCTCTACAATATAATGCAGTCCCCATGGTCCTCCATACAATATAATGTACCCCACATTGCCCTCCATACAATATAATGGACCACGATGGTCCTCCATACAACACAGTGCACCCCCCATGGTCCTCCATACACTACAATGCACTACCCATGGTCTTTCATACAATTTAATGCTCTCCCCATGGTCCTCCATACAATGCAGTGCACCCCCTATGGTCCTCCATGCAATATAATGCACCATCATGGTCCTCCATACAATATAATGTAGTCCCCATGGTCCTCCATACAATATAATTCAACCACTATTGTCCCCCATACAATATAATGCACTCCTCATGGTCCTCCATACAATGTAATGCACTCCTAATGGTCCTTCATACATATAATGCAACCCCAATGGTCCTCAATACAATATAATTCACACTTCATGGTCTTCCATAGATTATAATGCTCTTCCTATGGTCCTCCATACAATATAATGCACCCCCCATGGCCCTCAACACAATATAATGCACTCCCCATGGTCCTCCATACAATATAATGTAGCCCCCATGGTCCTCCATACAATATAATGCACCACCATGGGCCTCCATACAATATAATTCAACCCCTATGGTCCTCAATAGAATATAATTCACATTCCATGGTATTCCATACAATATACCGTATTTTTCGGACTATAAGATGCACTTTTTTCCCCAAACATTTTGGGGGAAAATGGGGGTGCGTCTTATAGTCAGAATATACTGACAAAAACTGTGGTGGCAGTAGAAGTCAGGCGATTCTGCGGCGGTCTCGGTCCGACGCTGCAGGGCGATGATCACACTCTCTACCCAGGCTAGTGCGGCAGGTTCGGCGGTGGTGCTCTGTGGTGCGGGGGGGGGCTCCGCCGGCATTTTCTGAAAGCCCAGAGGCCCCCGCACACCCATTCGTGCGCTGTGGTGGCCTCCTGGAAAATGGCCACCGGGGGCGGCGCAAGCTCAGATTGCGATCTTGGCAACAAGATCTCGTCTCCCGTCGTTGCCGAGATCTCAATCTGAGCATGTGCCCCCCCCGGCCGCCATTTTCCCGCAGTCCACCGCATCGCAACAATAGATGTGCAGGGCCTCCGTGCTTTCACAAAATGCTGGCGGAGCCCCCCGCACCACAGAGCACCACCGCCACACCACAGAGCACCACCACCGCACCAGTCACACTAGTCTGGAATAGGATTTCCCGGAGGCCACCCCACCTGCCGCACCAGCCTGGGATGGAAGTCATATTGCCGGACCACCAAACACCCCCTGTGACTACGCTCCACCAGCACTGTCGATCCTCCCCAGTAAGCTGAATTCGGAACCTCCGTTGACTAGAGTTGAGCGATACTTTCCGATACCCCTAAGTATCGGAATCGGAATGGTATCGCCGATACCATTAAAATATCGGCGATACCCGATACCGATACCGGAAGTCCCATGTAAGTCTATGGGAACAAAATATCGGAACTAAAAAAACCCCATTCTTTCCTTGTAAACACTAAATATACACACATAGAATACATATATATATATATATATATATACATGTCATTGTGACATATATATATACATATATGTATAGTTTATACACTTCTACATAGTAAAATATCCTCTGATTCAATTGCCGGGTAAAGCCGGCTTCAGTGAAAAGACAGAAGCACCCGACATGAAATGACACTTGGTGTACATAGGGTTAACCATGTCTTTTCATGTCGTTTGCTATCTGATTTGCACAAACAATTAAATCAGTCTATGTTTGCAAAATTTCACACCTGTAGGGGTTAATTAAAGGTGTAAATTCGTTGTAAAAAAACGGACTTTTTTGCTACGAATTTACACCTTTAATTAACCCCTACAGGTGTGAAATTTTGCACACATAGACTGATTTAATTGTTTGTGCAAATCAGATAGCAAAGGACATGGTTAACCCTATGTACACCAAATGTCATTTCATGTCGAGTTCTGCATTTTCACAAAAGCCGGCAATTGAATTAGCGGCTATTATACTATGTAGAAGTGTATGAACTATAAATATATATATATATATATATATATATATATGTGTCACAAACTCAATGACATGTAAATATATATATGAGGTGTAAAATTGCTGAAAAAAAATGCGTGGGCTCCCGCCCTATTTTCGCAACCAGACAGACAAAGCCAGTGAGTGGGGGCAGATAATAATAGCCCAGAGAGGGACCATTATTTTTGGCCCCCCCCCGGCTACTAACATCTGCCCCCAGACACCCCAGAAAGGGCAAATCTCTAATTAGATTTGCCTTTTCTGGCACTTTGCCGTCTATTCCCATTGCCCTGTAGCGGTGGCGAATGGGTTAATAAGGGGTTAAAATGACCTTGCAATTGAAAGGTCACTTTAAGCCAGGTTAATAATTGAGAGCTGTCAATTAGACAACTATCAATTATTAATCCTATTGTATGAAAGAAAAATCAAACACACACACTTTAATAAAAAAGAAGTTTAATGAAATAATCACACAATTTTTGACCATATTTTATTTACCTGCTAAAACCATTTCCTGTAATAAAAATAAAATAATAAAGCAAAATTATTCTTACCAATCCGATGCACAGTCAGGTCCCACGGTGTAATCCTTCAGAAAGGGTTAATGTTTACTGCAGGGACCGCAGCTAATGCTGCAGCCTCACAGTAAATCCCCAAATGAATGAGTTCCTCTCCTGGCTGACAGGAGAGGAAGTGGAAAGCTTAATTGATTGCTTTCCACTTTCACTTCAGGTCAGCCAGGGACACCATCAGTGACGTCAGAGGGAACTGATTAACAAAAATAGGGGTTCCCTTCGAAAAAAAAATGGCGTGGGGTCCCCCCTATTTTTGTTAACCAGCCAGATGAAGCAGACCGCTGAGGCCTGGATTTTCAGGCTGTTAAGGAGCCAAGATCCATGGACCTTGCCAGCCTGATAATACCAGGCCACAGCAGTCTGCATATCTTGGCTGATTAACAAAAATAGGGGATCCCCTCGAAAAAAAATTAGCGTGGGGTCCCCCCATTTTTGTTAACCAGCCAGATGAAGCAGACTGCTGAGGCCTGGTTTTTCAGGCTGGTAAGGATCCAATATCCATGGACCTTGCAAGCCTGATAATACCAGGCCACAGCAGTCTGCTTAGCTTGGCTGGTTAACAAAAATAGGGGATCCCCTCGAAAAAAAAAACGGCGTAGGGGTCCCCCTATTTTTGTTAACCAGCCAAGTAAAATGCAGACTGCTGCGGCCTGGTATTAAAAGACTGTCAAGGCCCATGGATTTTGGCCCTCAACAGCCTGATAATACCAGGCTACAGCAGCCCCACATTTGGCGCATCAAAAGATGTGCCAATTGTGGCACTTTACCCGGCTCTTCCCACTTGCCCTGTAGCGGTGGCAAGCGGGGTAATAAGGGGTTATTGTCACCGTTGATTGCACGGTGACAATAAGCCCGGTTAATAATGGAGAGGTGTCAATAAGACACCGATCCATTATTAATCCCAAAGTTATTAAATGTTTAAAAAAAAGACACAGCAAGAAAAAAGTCTTTTAATGAAATAAAAGAGACAACACAGTTTTCATTTTTTTTATTACTCTCTCATTCCTGCGACGCCATCGATCTCCTGTAAAAAAATAAAAAAAACAAACCAACAGTATACCACCTGTCCGACGCAGTCCATAGTAACGATTGTCCCACGACGATACAGCTCTGCTACATCGGAATGACAGGCAGAGCCTGTCATCCCGGCGCAGCACAGCTGCTTACCAGCTTTCCCCGGCGGTGACGTCATCGGACTGCTTTACGGCCGCGATTACCCAGCAGTCACTGCAGTTATCGC
>JARQOD010009112.1:0-32765 GCA_033576555.1 Oophaga sylvatica | reverse complement strand
AATATTTTCTCTTGCACCCTGAGAAGCATCCTCCTCCCCAAAATAATCATCCCCCTCCTCCTCCTTCTCTTCCTCTTCTTCCTCCACCTGGTCCAGTACAGTTCCCTGAGCAGACAATGGCTGACTGTCATCAAGGCTTCCCTCCTCCTCCTCTTCCTCCTCTGCTGCAGACGCCTGATCCTTAATGTGCGTCAAAGTTTGCATGAGCAGACTCATAAGAGGGATGCTCATGCTTATGATGGCGTTGTCTGCGCTTACCAGCTGTGTGCATTCCTCAAAACACTGTAGGACTTTACAGAGGTCTTTCAGTTTTGACCACTGCACACTCAACAACTCCATGTCTGCCCTCAAACTGCCTGCCCATGTATCCTCCCACAAATGCATTACAGCCTGCCTCTGTTCACACAGCCTCTCAACCATGTGCATGGTGGAGTTCCACCTTGTCCCAACGTCTATGATTAGGCGGTGCTAGGGGAGGTGGAGCGACCGTTGCAGCCTCTGCATACGACTGGAGTCTACGGACAAGAGACGGATGTGAGAGCGCAGTCTTCGCACCATATGGAGCAGGGCTGTTAACTCCAGATAATTATTTAGAACGCACTGCACCACCAGGTTCAAGGTGTGAGCCAGGCAAGGTATGTGTCTGAGTTTTGCCAGGGCTATGGCCGCCACAAAATTACGGCGGCTATCACTGACTACCTTGCCTGGCTCAAGATGTAGACTGCCCAGCCATGACTCAGTTTCTCGCTGCAAGTAGTCGGCCAGTACCTTCGCGGTGTGTCTGTTGTCATCCAAAGACATCATCTTTAAACAGCCTGCTGACACTTACCACTAGCTGTTAGATAGTGGGACACCTCGTGTGCAACACTGGCAGCTGCGGATGGAGTGCTCGTGCGACTGCGCTCTTTCAATGTGCTTTCTCTTCTGGAGGAGGAGGACAGTCGAACGCCTACAGCCAACTGTTGCCTATACCATGGGCTAGGCAGCACTGTCCCACCATCGCTGTCCCCTGTGGAGCCTGCATCCACCACATTAACCCAGTGCACAGTGATGGACACGTAACGGCCCTGGCCATGCCTACTGGCCCATGCATCTGTTGTGAGGTGCACCTTTCCACTGATTGTTTGAGTGCATGGACAATGCGGTCTTTCACATGCAGGTGGAGGGCAGGGATGGCTTTTCTAGAAAAGAAGTGCTGACTGGGTAGGTCATAGCATGGGACAGAGTAGGCCATGAGCTCTCGGAACGCTGCGCTTTCAACCAAACTAAAGGGCATCATCTCTAATGGGATCTGTTTGGAAATGTAGGCATTCAAAGCCAGTGTACACGGATGAGAGGATGAGTACTTTCTTGTCCTACTCAGAGTGTCTGCTAGGGTGAGCTGGACTTGAGAGGTGCATATGGGGGAACTAGTGGTGGACATGGTGGACTGAGAAGGGGTTTGTGATGGTGATGGTGGTGGTGGTGATGGCCTAGATTCAGTCTTTCGTTGCAAAAACATTGTGATTCCCTGACTGCTTTGGCCTTGCGACGACACCTCAACATTTCTTGCTGGTGGTGTGCTAACCAGTGGGCTTACAGTGGGGAAAGTGATGTAGCGTTGCTGGCTACCTTCAGTCGCAGCAGGTGCACATGTGCTACCTGAGGTTTTGTGGTCCATACACGCTTGCAAGTGCATGGGGTTTAAATGTCTAAGCATGCAACTGGTATTCAAATTTCGGAGATTTTTCCCTCGGCTAAAGATCCTTCCGCACTTCTTACAGATAACCATTGCCTCATCAATAGGATTTTGGTCAAAAAAGTGCCACACTGCACTCTTCCTACTATGGGATAAATTTTCAGGGTTTGCACGCTGTGGTAATTTGACCATCTGGCCAAGCTGTCCTGCAACTCTGTTTTTTTAAAACGTTTTTGGACTGCTACGGGCCTGCCAGATAATCGCAGCTGCGATGTCGATGCCTGCTGCGGATCCTCCTCTTCTTCTGAGCTATTGCCAGCAGCACCCTCTTCCCCCAATGGATGCCAATCCGGGTCAACAACTGGGTCATCCATCACCTCCTCTTCAATTTCATCTGCACCTTCCTCTGTGTCACCGTGTAAGGTGATATAGTATGCGGGAAGGGGCACCTGAGTTTCATCAGGATCAGAATCTGGCTCAGTAGACTGCGAGGGCAATGCCGTGCTCTGGGTGAATTTACCAGAAGAATCATATAGAAGTGGCTGTGCATCAGTGCACTCCATGTCATATTCATCTTGGACTGGGGAATTCAGGATTTCACTTGATAACCCAGGCATGGTATGTAAAAAGAGCTCCAGGGAGTAATCTGAAGTGTGGCCTGCCGCATCCTTCACTTTTGTTGGGGGTGAAGGACACAAGGAATGGTGTCTTTCCTGACCAGGAGCCTGCACTGACGACTCAGTGCTTGCAGTTTTTGAAACTTCAGAAGAGGAGGCAATAGAGCTGGAGGCTATTTTGGCAATGTAAGCCAAAACCTGTTCCTGATGCTCCGGCTTTAAAAGCGGTTTACCTACTCCCAGAAAAGGGAAACTTCCAGGCCTTCTGGAGCCAGATGATGATGCAGGCTCAAGACCTCCTGCCTTAGGTGCTATTGTGCTTTTGGCACTAACAGCAGATGTACCACCACCATCATCAGTACCAGCTGCCCCCACCCACGTCTGCAGCCCTTACACCATACTTCCTCATGTTTGGGAAAATGTACCAAAAATAGCAGCAGATATATGATACGTTATCAGAAGCATACAACTGTATACAGTGTAGGGAAAATTGAAATCTCTGTATATATTTCTGGAGTCACACACAGACGCTCACTCAGTATGGATTAGACCAAAATACAAAAAGCAGAAAAACGGTACTGTGTCAGAAGCGTACAGCTGTTTACAGTGTAGGGAAAAATTGAAATCTCCGTATATATATTTCCGGAGTCACACACAGACGCTCTCTCAGTATGGATTTGACCGTAATACAAAAGGCAGAAAAACAATACTGTATCAGAAGCGTACAGCTGTTTACAGTTTAGGGGAAATTTGAAATCTCAGTATAAATTTCGGGAGTCACACACAGACGCTCTCTAAGTATGGATTTGACCGTATTACAAAAGGTAGAAAAACGGTACTGTATCAGAAGCGTACAGCTGTATACAGTTTAGGGGAAAATTGAAATCTCCATATATATTTCTTGAGTCACACACAGACGCTCTCTCAGTATGGATTTGACCGTAATACAAAAGGCAGAAAAACAGTACGTACTGTATCATAAGCGTACTGCTGTATACAGTTTAGGGGAAATTTGAAATCTCAGTATAAATTACCGGAGTCACACACAGACGCTCTCTAAGTATGGATTTGACCATAATACAAAAGGCAGAAAAACGGTACTGTATCAGAAGGGTACAGCTGTATACTGTTTAGGGGAAAACTGAAATCTCCATATATATTTCCGGAGTCACACACAGACGCTCTATCAGTATGGATTTGACCGTAATACAAAAGGCAGAAAAACGGTACTGTATCAGAAGCGTACAGCTGTATACTGTTTAGGGGAAAATTGAAATCTCCATATATATTTCCGGAGTCACACACAGACGCTCTCTCAGTATGGATTTGACCGTAATACAAAAGGCAGAAAAACAGTACTGTATCAGAAGCGTACTGTTATGAACTGCTACAAGCACTAAGGAAAGATGGGAACTCTGTCCCTACAATAAAACTGAGCTTGATCCCTACGATGTAACGGGGAACCTGATCCTGCGACCAGACCCGCTAAAGTCCTCAGCTAGTCTGAACGAAGACCTATAGTTGCGAGGGAGTAATCCCTACAAGATCTAGGGACTGGGAGAAAAGGTGGACACCTCCTAACAGAAATTGTAGCAGGGAAAATTAAACAGAAAACAAATTACTACGAGATCCAAAGATTAAGCAAAACTGACAGAGTAAGGCACCTAAGCACCCGGCTAGCTTAAGAGTAGATAATACAATGAAGTCCAGCAAAGCCAGAAGGGCGGAGCCAGACTAAATAGGGAAAAAAGGTCATGTGACCAGCAAACTGAAACAAAACCTAACAAGAGGGTTCTAACACGTACTGCTGTATACAGTTTAGGGGAAATTTGAAATCTCAGTATAAATTTCCGGAGTCACACACAGACGCTCTCTAAGTATGGATTTGACCGTAATACAAAAGGCAGAAAAATGGTACTGTATCAGAAGCGTACTGCTGTATACAGTTTAAGGGAAAGTTGAAATCTCCATATATATTTCTGTAGTCACACACAGACGCTTCTGATACTGTACCGTTTTTCTGCTTTTCGTGTTACAGTCAAATCCATACTGAGTGAGGGTCTGCGTGTGACTCCGGAAATATATACGGAGATTTACATTTTCCCCTACACCGTATACAGCTGTACGCTTCTGATACAGTACAGTTTTTCTGCTTTTTGTGTTACGGTCAAATCCATACTGAGTGAGCGTCTGTGTGTGACTCCGTAAATATATACAGAGATTTAAATTTTTCCTGACACCGTATACAGCTGTACACTCCTCATAAACTACCATATATCTGCTTTCCAGGCCTTCTGGAGCCAGATGATGATGCAGGCTCAACACCTCCTGCCTTAGGTGCTATTGTGCTTTGGCACTAACAGCAGGTGAACCACCACCACCATCAGTACCAGCTGCCCCTCCACCCATGTCGGCGGCCTCTTACACCATACTTCCTCATGTTTGGGAAAATGTACAAAAAATACCAGCAGATATATGGTACGTTATCAGAAGCGTACAGCTGTATACAGTGTGGGGGAAAATTGAAATCTCCGTATATATTTCCGGTGTCACACACAGACGCTCACTCAGTATGGATTAGACCAGAATACAAAAAGCAGAAAAACGGTACTGTGTCAGAAGCGTACAGCTGTATACAGTGTAGGGAAAAATTGAAACCTCCGTATATATTTACGGAGTCACACACAGACGCTCACTCAGTATGGATTTGACCGTAACACAAAAAGCAGAAAAACAGTACAGTATCAGAAGCGTACAGCTGTATACGGTGTAGGGAAAAATTTAAATCTCCGTATATATTTCCGGAGTCACACACAGACGCTCACTCAGTATGGATTTGACCGTAACACAAAAAGCAGAAAAACGGTACAGTATCAAAAGCGTCTGTGTGTGACTACAGAAATATATATGGAGATTTCAACTTTCCCCTAAACTGTATACAGCAGTACGCTTCTGATACAGTACCGTTTTTCTGCCTTTTGTATTACGGTCAAATCCATAATACAAGAGGCAGAAAAAAAGTACTGTATCAGAAGCATACAGCTGTATACAGTTTAGGGAAAATTTGAAATCTCCGTATAAATTTCCGGAGTCACACACAGACCCTCTAAGTATGGATTTGACCGTAATACAAAAGGCAGAAAAACGGTACTGTATCAGAAGCATACAGCTGTATACAGTATAGGGGAAAATTGAAATCTCCATATATATTTCCGGAGTCACACACAGATGCTGTCTCAGTATGGATTTGACCGTAATACAAAAGGCAGAAAAATGGTGCTGTATCAGAAGCGTACAGCTGTATACAGTTTAGGGGAAAGTTGAAATCTCCGTATATATTTCCGGAGTCACACACAGACGCTTCTGATACTGTACCGTTTTTCTGCTTTTTGTGTTACGGTCAAATCCATACTGAGTGAGCGTCTGTGTGTGACTCCGGAAATATATACGGAGATTTAAATTTTCACTTACACGGTATACAGCTTTACGCTTCTGATACAGTACCGTTTTTCTGCTTTTTGTATTATGGTCAAATCCATACTGAGTGAGCATCTGTGTGTGACTATGGAAAAATATACGGAGATTTAAATTTTCCCCTACACCGTATTCAGCTGTACGCTTCTGATACAGTACCGTTTTTCTGCTTTTTGTGTTAAGGTCAAATCCATAGTGAGAGAGCGTCTGTGTGTGACTCCGTAAATATATACGGAGATTTAAATTTTTTCTGACACCGTATACAGCTGTACACTCCTCATAAAGTACCATATATATGCTGGTATTTTTGGTACATTTTCCCAAACATGAAGAAGTATGGTGGAAGAGGCCACGGACGTGGGCGGAGGGGCCAGCAGGTACTGATGGTGGTGGTGGTGCATCTGCTGTTAGTGCCTAAAGCACAATAGCCCCTAAGGCAGGAGTCTTACAAAGGCGAACAACCAGCAGAAGCGGATGTATGATTGTTAAGAGCAAACTCAGCAAGTGGCAGAAACTCAGACCACCCCTCTTGATTATCAGTCACAAAACAACGCAAGAACTGCTCAACATCCTGGTTTTTCCTTTCTGTCTGGCCATTAGACTCAGGATGATATCCGGATGAAAACAACAAATGAACTCCCAACCTGTCACAAAAGGCGCGCCAAAAACGAGCCACAAACTGAGGTCCCCTATCAGAAACAATGTCAGTAGGAACACCATGTAGTCTGACTATTTCCTTGACAAAGGCCTTAGCGAGAGTCTTAGAGCAGGGCAATTTGATGAAAGGAACCAAGTGACACATCTTGCTAAAACGGTCCACGACCACCCAGATGACAGTGAAACCCTCAGAGGGGGGAAGGTCAGTAATAAAGTCCATAGCCAAATGTGTCCAAGGTGCACTAGGGACCTCCAGAGGGCAAAGCAACCCCGCAGCAGGAGTATGAGAAGACTTAGATCTAGCACACACAGTGCATTGACGCACCCACTTAATGACTTCCTTCTACCATCCAGGCCACCAAAAGCTGCGACCCACAAGTCTCTTGGTCTCAGAGATTCCAGGATGACCTGCCAACCGAGAGTCATGACATTCAACAAACAAATCTCTCCTCAGGGTACCAGGCACAAACAACCTCCCATGCGGCGTGTTAGATGGGGCATTCTCCTGTGCTTTAAGAATCTCATCTTCCAACACGGAGTCCAAAACCGCAATAACAACCCCCTCTGCAAAATGTTTTCCTCCTCCTCAGTACCCACCATAGGAGAAAAGCTGCGAGACAAAGCATCAGCTTTAACATTTTTAGTACCTGGGATGTAAGTAACGGTAAAATTAAAGCGTGAGAAAAACAGTGCCCACCTAGCCTGACGGGCATTTAAGCGTTTGGCAGCATCAAGGTAGATCAGATTTTTATGATCGGTGAAGACTTGAACGGGAAATTCCGCTCCCTCCAAAAAATGACGCCAGTGTTCAAATACGAGTTTAATTGCCAACAATTCCCGATTACCGATATCATAATTTAGTTCAGACTCAGAAAATTTCTTTGAAAAAAAGGCACAGGGATGTACTCCATCCGTCTTTTCCTGAGACAACACCGCGCCGACCCCCACAGAAGAAGCATCAACCTCAACCAAAAATGGTTTAGTCACATCAGGCTGCGTAAGGATGGGAGCAGAGCTGAACCTCTCCTTTAGCAACACAAAAGCCTCAATGGCCTCAGTAGTCCACTGAACCGCATCAGCACCTTTCCTGGTGAGATCAGTCAGAGGTTTGGCAATCACAGAAAATTTTTTTATGAATTTTCTATAATAATTGGCGAACCCCAAAAACCTCTGTATTGATTTCACACCAATAGGTCTAGGCCAATCCTGCACAGCTTGCACTTTCACAGGGTCCATCTCAAAACCTTCACTGGAGACAATGTAGCCCAAAAAACTAAGTCTCTGTACAGCGAACTCACATTTTTCTAGTTTGGCAAAAAGTGAATTATCACTCAGTAACTGTAATACTTCACGCACACTCCTCCAATGAGACTCCAAATCCGGTGAATAAATCAAAATGTCATCTAAATACACAACCATACTTCTGCTGATCAAAGGTCTAAGGATGTCATTAATAAGATTCTGAAAAAATGCCGGAGCACTGGAAAGTCCAAAAGGCATGACCAGATTCTCAAAATGACCCAGTGGAGTGTTAAACGCAGTCTTCCATTCATCCCCCTCCTTCATGCGCAACAAATTGTATGCCCCTCGAAGATCAATTTTCGAGAACCACTTGGCCCCCACTAACTGATTAAACAAATCAGGAATCAATGGCAGTGGGTAAGGATTGCGTACAGTAATCTTATTAATCTCACGAAAGTCTAGACAAGGCCGTAAACCGCCGTCCTTTTTTTTAACAAAAAAAAATCCAACCACCACAGGAGATCTGGAAGGCCTAATGTGACCGGCGGCCAAGCTTGTCTGTATGTATTCCTCCAAAGCCTTTCTCTCAGGAATAGTCAAATTAAATAAACAACTTTTAGGAAGAGTCGCTCCAGGGACAAATTCAATTTCACAATCATATTCTCTATGAGGAGGCAATACCTGCGATTCTTTATCAGAAAAAACTTTCCAAAAATCCTGAATAGGTACAGGTAACTCCCCCTTAACTACAGCAGCAATACGCCCGTTACAACACTTGTCATAACACTTAGGACTCCAGGACTTAATTTCATTGGTAGACCAATCCAGTACCGGATTGTGCAATTTTAACCAGGGTAACCCCAAAATCACCGGTGAGGGCAAATTATTCAAAACTACCAAATCCAAATTCTCTTGATGAACACCATTAATAGTAAGAGGAAATTCACAGATATGGTGAGTAACATTTTTCAAGGGAGAGCCATCCACAGACACCACATTAATAGGAGAAGACAGAAGTTTGGTTTTTAATTTTAGTTTTTCCAAAAATTTCCCATCAATCACATTGAGAGTTGAACCACAATCCACAAATACCCGAAACTCCATTAATTCCTCCTCACTAGCAGTGGTAGCAGAAAGAAAGACACCTTTATTGTTTAAACAAGCTATGCGGGCGACACTGACCTCATTTTTTTTTTCTCTTTATTCATTCGAAGCGCACAGTTCTTAATGAAATGCTCAGATTTACCACAGTAGTAGCACAAACCTTGAGCAAATCTGCGTTCTTTTTCCCGAGAGTGAGGTGCCATTGCTCCAATTTCCATCGGCTCTGCAATGTCAGTACATTCCTTCTCCAAACCTGGAGCTGACAAAGCAGACTTACTCTCATTAACCCTTGCACGCAGTCTCCTATCCACCCGTATGGCCAATTGCATAGCCTCTTGCAAGTTACCAGGTATAGGATAAGCAATCAGCAAATCTTTAACCCTTTCACTTAATCCTGCAAGAAATAAACTTTTCAAAGCTGAATCGTTCCAGCCCACCTGGGTGGACCACCTACGGAAGTGAGTACAATATTTTTCCACATTACCCGATCCCTGTCTCAAACGTCTCAACTCTGTCTCAGCTGATGAAACACAATCCGGATCGTCATACAACAACCCTAAAGCAGAAAAAAAAACATCCACTGATCCAAAGCATGGATCACTAGGCTGCAGAGAAAAGGCCCAGTCCTGAGGTTCTTTGCGCAAAAGTGACATTATAAACCCTATGCGCTGTGATTCATCACCAGAGGATCTGGGTCTCAAACGAAAATACAACAAGCAAGCATTTTTAAAAGAAAAAAAATCTTGTTGTTCACCAAAAAATAAATCAGGCAAACGTACCTTTGGCTCCACGAAATGTGCTCCAGAACAACTACTCACGTGTTGCTGGATTTCAGCCACCTCCAGAGAGAGACCCTGCAGGCGTTCAGCCAAATCCCGAACCGACACCATGATGAAAACAGAAAATCTTTCCTTAGAGATTTTTTTTTTTTTTTTTTATTTCTTGGCTGGACTTACTGTTATGAACTGCTACAAGCACTAAGGAAAGATGGGAACTCTGTCCCTACAATAAAACTGAGCTTGATCCCTACGATGTAACGGGGAGCCTAATCCTGCGACCAGACCCACTAAAGTCCTCAGCTAGTCTGAACGAAGACCTATAGTTGCGAGGGAGGAATCCCTACAAGATCTAGGGACTGGGATAAAAGGTGGACACCTCCTAACAGAAATTGTAGCAGGGAAAATTAAACAGAAAACAAATTACTACGAGATCCAAAGATTAAGCAAAACTGACAGAGTAAGGCACCTAAGCACCCGGCTAGCTTAAGAGTAGATAATACAAAGAAGTCCAGCAAAGCCAGAAGGGCGGAGCCAGACTAAATAGGGAAAAAAGGTCATGTGACCAGCAAACTGAAACAAAACCTAACAAGAGGGTTCTAACACGTACTGCTGTATACAGTTTAGGGGAAATTTGAAGTCTCAGTATAAATTTCCGGAGTCACACACAGACGCTCTCTAAGTATGGATTTGACCGTAATACAAAAGGCAGAAAAATGGTACTGTATCAGAAGCGTACTGCTGTATACAGTTTAAGGGAAAGTTGAAATCTCCATATATATATTTCTGTAGTCACACACAGACGCTTCTGATACTGTACCGTTTTTCTGCTTTTCGTGTTACAGTCAAATCCATACTGAGTGAGGGTCTGCGTGTGACTCCGGAAATATATACGGAGATTTACATTTTCCCCTACACCGTATACAGCTGTACGCTTCTGATACAGTACAGTTTTTCTGCTTTTTGTGTTACGGTCAAATCCATACTGAGTGAGCGTCTGTGTGTGACTCCGTAAATATATACAGAGATTTAAATTTTTCCTGACACCGTATACAGCTGTACACTCCTCATAAACTACCATATATCTGCTTTCCAGGCCTTCTGGAGCCAGATGATGATGCAGGCTCAACACCTCCTGCCTTAGGTGCTATTGTGCTTTTGGCACTAACAGCAGGTGAACCACCACCACCATCAGTACCAGCTGCCCCCCCACCCATGTCGGCGGCCCCTTACACCATACTTCCTCATGTTTGGGAAAATGTACCAAAAATACCAGCAGATATATGGTAAGTTATCAGAAGCGTACAGCTGTATACAGTGTGGGGGAAAATTGAAATCTCCGTATATATTTCCGGAGTCACACACAGACCCTCACTCAGTATGGATTAGACCAGAATACAAAAAGCAGAAAAACGGTACTGTGTCAGAAGCGTACAACTGTATACAGTGTAGGGAAAAATTGAAACCTCTGTATATATTTACGGAGTCACACACAGACGCTCACTCAGTATGGATTTGACCGTAACACAAAAAGCAGAAAAACAGTACAGTATCAGAAGCGTACAGCTGTATACGGTGTAGGGAAAAATTTAAATCTCCGTATATATTTCGGAGTCACACACAGACGCTCACTCAGTATGGATTTGACTGTAACACAGAAAGCAGAAAAACGGTACAGTACCAAAAGCGTCTGTGTGTGACTACAGAAATATATATATAGATTTCAACTTTCCCCTAAACTGTATACAGCAGTACGCTTCTGATACAGTACCGTTTTTCTGCCTTTTGTATTACGGTCAAATCCATAATACAAGAGGCAGAAAAACAGTACTGTATCAGAAGCATACAGCTGTATACAGTTTAGGGAAAATTTGAAATCTCCGTATAAATTTCCGGAGTCACACACAGACCCTCTAAGTATGGATTTGACCGTAATACAAAAGGCAGAAAAACGGTACTGTATCAGAAGCATACAGCTGTATACAGTATAGGGGAAAATTGAAATCTTCATATATATTTCCGGAGTCACACACAGATGCTGTCTCAGTATGGATTTGACCGTAATACAAAAGGCAGAAAAATGGTGCTGTATCAGAAGCGTACAGCTGTATACAGTTTAGGGGAAAGTTGAAATCTCCGTATATATTTCCGGAGTCACACACAGACGCTTCTGATACTGTACCGTTTTTCTGCTTTTTGTGTTACGGTCAAATCCATACTGAGTGAGCGTCTGTGTGTGACTCCGGAAATATATACGGAGATTTAAATTTTCACTTACACGGTATACAGCTTTACGCTTCTGATACAGTACCGTTTTTCTGCTTTTTGTATTATGGTCAAATCCATACTGAGTGAGCGTCTGTGTGTGACTACGGAAAAATATACGGAGATTTAAATTTTCCCCTACACCGTATACAGCTGTACGCTTCTGATACAGTACCGTTTTTCTGCTTTTTGTGTTAAGGTCAAATCCATAGTGAGAGAGCGTCTGTGTGTGACTCCGTAAATATATACGGAGATTTAAATTTTTTTCTGACACCGTATACAGCTGTACACTCCTCATAAAGTACCATATATATGCTGGTATTTTTGGTACATTTTCCCAAACATGAGGAAGTATGGTGGAAGAGGCCGAGGACGTGGGCGGAGGGGCCAGCAGGTACTGATGGTGGTGGTGGTGCATCTGCTGTTAGTGCCTAAAGCACAATAGCCCTAAGGCAGGAGGCTCCCTTTTCTGGGAGTAGGTAAACCGCTTTTAAAGCCGGAGCATCAGGAACAGGTTTTGGCTTACATTGCTGAAACAGCCTCCAGCTCTATCGCCTCCACTTCTGAAGTTTCAAAAAATGCAAGCACTGAGTCGTCAGTGCAGGCTCCTGGTCAGGAACAACACCTTTCCTTGTGTCCTTCACCCCCACCAAAAGTGAAGGATGCAGCAGACCACACTTCAGATTACTCCCTGGAGCTCTTTTCACATACCATGTCTAACTTATCAAGTCAAATCCTGAATTCCCCAGTCCAAAATGAATATGACAAGGAGTGCACTGATGCACAGCCACTGCTATATGACTCTGCTTGTACATTCACCCAGAGCACTACAATGCCCTCGCAGTCTACTGAGCCAGAATTTGACCCTGATGAAATTCAGGTTCCCCTTTCCGCATACTATACCACCTTACACGGTGACACAGAGGAAGGTGCAGATGAAATTGAAGAGGAGGTGATGGATGACCCAGTTGTTGACCCTGATTGGCATCCATTGGGGGAAGAGGGTGCCACTGGCAATAGCTCAGACGAGGAGGAGGATCCGCAGCAGGCATCGACATCGCAGCTGCGGTTATCTGGCAGGCCTGTAGCAGTCGAAAAACGTGTTAAAAAAACAAAAAGAGTTGCAGGACAGCTTGGCCAGACAGTCAAATTAGCACAGCGTGCAAGCCCAGAAAAGTTTTCCCATAGTAGGAAGTGTGCAGTTTGGCACTTTTTTGACCAAAATCCTATTGATGAGTCAAAGGTTATCTGTAAGAAGTGCGGAAGGACCTTTAGCCGAGGGAAAAATCTCCGAAATTTGAATAACAGTTGCATGCTTAGACATGTAAACACTAGAGTTGAGCGAAATAGGTTGGTCAGATGCAAAAGTTGCCGACTTTCGGAAAAGTCGGGTTTGTGCTGTACAGTTTGTGTGCAGTGACAGGGGTGGATTTTCTTGTGTGCAGCAGCGGTGGTTAATAGGCTGCCTGCTAGCTGTATTTCTGTGTGTACACTGCTGTGCAGACTGCTTTTTACACAGCACTAATACTTTTATTCTTTTTTTCTGCACAGTTACTGAGCGTTCATTTTTTCCCACACCGTATAGAGCTATACGCTCTTCACACACTACCGTGTACCAGCTGGTATCATGGACAAATACATGCTGACTATCTGTGTGTGAGCAGAGATTGAAATTTTCCCCCACACCGTATACAGTTGTACGCTTCTGAGACAGTACCATATATCTGCTCTTTGTATTTCAGTCAAATCCATTGGGGTTGAATTTTCAACTCCGACTCGACCTTTTCCGTTAGTCGGCCGACTTCGTTCGACTGGACTTTTGGGAAAGTCGGGTGGCCCGAAACCCGACTCAACCCTCCTGGTGCCAAAGTCGCTCATCTATATTAAACACCATGCACTTGAAAGCGTGGATGGACTACAAAACTTCAGGTAGCACACGTGCACCTGCTCCGACTGAAGGTAGCCAGCAATGCTACATCGCTTCCACCACTTTAAGCCCACCAGTTAGCACACCACCAGCAAGAAATATTGAGGTGTCGTCGCAAGGCCAAAGCAATCAGGGAATCCCAATGGTTTTCCAATGAAAGACTGCATCTAGGCCATCACCACCATCACCATCACCAACCCCCTCTCAGTCCGCCATATCCACCGCTAGTTCCACCATATGCAGCTCTCAAGTCCAGCTCACAGTAGCAGAGACTCTGAGTAGGACAAAAAAGTACTCATCCTCTCATCCGCGTACACTGGCTTTGAACGCCTACATTGCCAAACTGATCCCATTAGAGATGATGCCCTTCCGTTTGGTTGAAAGTGCAGCGTTTCGAGAGCTCATGGCCTATGCTGTCCCACGCTATGACCTACCCAGTCAGCACTTCTTTGCTAGAAAAGCCATCCCTGCCCTCCACCTGCATGTGAAAGACAGCATTGTCCATGTGGATCGCCCGCCAGGGCAGTGGGGTACTCGGTACCGGGCCAGTGTCTTAAAGGGATGTGTCACAGCGGCAGTGACCCAGTCCGTGGCCTTGGGCATCCAATAAAAGTGGAATATTTACAGGGGATAATAGAGTTTGTAGTAAAGTGTTCGTGACGCCACCTGCGGTTTCTGGTCAGAGATGACCAGCGCTGCAGTGCAGATCCTTTGGGTCAGATGGTGTGATGCAGCAGAGTTGGAATAGCTTCCAACGGAGACCAACGGAGACCAGCCAAAGCCCCCAAAAGCGGACCCGGCTGAAGACAAAAAGCAATGCAGCAAAAAGCAAGGAATTCAAGCCACAGTAAAAAAAAACTGAAAGAGACTTATCTGAATGCAAGCAGGAGACAGCAGAAAAGCAAGCTGAATTCCAACCTAGACCAGGAAGAACAATTGATCACCGGTGAGGATCATGGGAGGTCAGCTCACTTATATCAGGCCAGTCAATACCACCTGACAACCACTCGTCAGCTGAAGATGTAGGACTCTTGGTGTTCCACATGGGTTCAATGCCCTCAGCAACCACCAGAGGGAGCTACTGCTCCGAAGTTGTCTCCAATACCTTCACAACGGTACCCCCCCTTGAGGAGCGGTCACCAAACCCTCACTTGTGCCACCAGGACGATCAGGATGAGCTCGGTGATAGGCACGGACCAGTCTTTCAGCATGAATGTCAGAAGCAAACACCCAAGAATTGTCCTCCTGACAATAGCCTTTCCACTTCACCAAGTACTGGAGTCTCCGCCTGGCCAAATGAGAATCCAATATCTTCTCAACCACATACTCCAAATTGCCCTCAACCAAAACAGGATCAGGAGGTGCCGCCATAGGAACCACTGGCTCGACAAATCTCTTCAATAAAGATTTGTGAAATACGTTGAGAATCTTGAACATTCCTGGAAGAAGCAAACGGAAGGAAACGGGATTAATAATCTCCATGATCTTATAAGGTCCAATGAACCTTGTCTTAAATTTTGGAGATGCAATCTTCATAGGGATATTTTTTGAGGACAAACAAACAAGTCACCCACTTTAAAACGAGGACTATCAGTCCTATGTTTGTTAGCAAACCGCTGGGCCTTCTCCTGAGAGAGGGACAACTTATTCACTACTTGATCCTAAATCTGCTGCATTCTCTCCACAATAGAGTCAACACCAGGAAAGACAGAAGCCTCCACCTGCACTGAAGAAAATCGAGAATGAAACCCGAAATTGCAGAAAAATGGAGACATCAAGGTGGCAGAACTAGCCCTATTATTCAAAGCAAATTTAATTTCCTTCTATGACAGAATCACTGACTGGGTGGATCAGGGAAATGCTGTAGATATATTATATCTTGACTTCAGCAAAGTATTTGACAAAGTATCTCACACAATCCTTATTGAAAAAATGACTAAGTATGGAATGGACAAGGCAACTGTTAGGTGGATTCATAACTGGCTTAGTGATAGGACCCAAAGAGTGGTAGTAAATGGCTGCACATCCAGTTGGAAGTATGTATCAAGTGGGGTACCACAGGGCTCTGTCTTGGGCTCTGTATTGTTCAACATCTTTATCAATGATATAGATGAAGGAATTGAGGGTAAACTGATTAAATTTGCTGATGACACAAACCTAGGAGGGATAGCTAATACTAGAGAAGAGAGAGGATTCAAAAAGATATAAATAAACTGGAGCAGTGGGCAGCAACTAACGGAATGGTTTTTAACAGGGAAAAATGCAAAGTACTACATCTAGAAAAATAAAAATGAAAAAAGTGTATACAGAATGGGAGGAATAAGGCTAAGCAACAGCACATGTGAAAAAGACTTGGGTATACTAATAGATCACAGACTGAACATGAGTCAACAGTGTGATGCAGCAGCAAAAAAAAGGCAAATACATTTCTGGGATGTATTAACAGAAGCATACAGTCTAGATCATGTGAAGTCATTATTGCCCTCTACTCCTCTTTGGTCAGACCTCATCTGGAATACTGTGTCCAGTTTTGGGCACCACATTTAAAAAAAGACATCAACAAACTTGAGCATGTTCAGAGAAGAGCGACCAGAATGGTGTCCGGTCAGCAAACCATGTCCTATGAGGAACATTTACAGGATTTGGGAATGTTTAGCTTGCAAAAAAGAAGACTGAGAGGAGACTTAATAGCTGTCTACAAATATCTCAAGGGCTGTCACATTGTAGAAGGATCATCTTTATTCTCATTTGCACAAGGAAAGACTAGAAGCAATGGGATGAAACTGAATGGGAGGAGACTCAGATTAGATATTAGGAAAAACTTTTTGACAGTTAGAGTGATCAATGAGTGGAACAGGCTGCCACGAGAGATAGTGAGTTCTCCTTCAATGGAAGTCTTCAAACAGAGGCTGGACAGACATCTGTCTGGGATGATTTAGTGAATCCTGCTTTGAGCAGGGGGTTGGACCAGATGACCCAAGAGGTCCCTTCCAACTCTAGGTTTGGACAGAGAACAAGTTCCACAGGACTGCACAAAGTCCCTGACGTCACGAGACAAAGTGGGCCACCAAAAGGACCGACTCAACAAATCTCTGGTACCAAAAATACCAGGATGGCCAACCAACGTGGAGCAATGAATATCAGACATCACATTCTTCTTCCACTGGTCTGGGACGAACAATTTCCCAGCAGGGCAATGTTCAGGTTTATTCTCCTGAAATTTCTCCAATGCCAGTCTCAAATTGGGCGAGATAGCGGAAAGAAACCACACCCTCCTACAGAATAACAGACGGCTCAGTTACCTCAGGAGAATCCAGGAAGAAACTCCTTGAAAGGGCATCCGCTTTAACATTCTTAGTGCCCTGGAGAAAAAAAAACACAAAATTAAAACGTGTGAAAAACAAGGCCCACCTGTCCTGTCTAGGAGTAAGTCGCTTGGCTGATTCAAGTTAAACCAGGTTCTTATGATCCGTGAGGACCACCCACCTTATAGCCAATATCTCCACTCCTCAAAAGCCCACTTCATGGCCAATAACTCCCGATTTCCACATCATAGTTACGTTCCGCTGGGGAAAATTTTTGAGAGAAAAAGGCTCAAGGGTTACTCCTTTAGGTCTCCGGATCCCTTTGGGACAAAACGGCTCCTGCACCAATCTCAGAAGCATCAATCTCAACCCAAAACGGTAGAGAAACATCAGGTTGGCGCAGAACAGGAGCAGAAGTGAATCTCCGCTTAAGCTCCTGAAACTCAGAAACTGCCTCAGGAGACCAATTCACTACTTCAGAAACCTTCTTGGTCAAATCAGTAAGTGGTTTCACAATACCAGAGAAATTAGCTATAAATTTACGATAAAAATTAGCAAAACCCAAAAATCTCTGAAGAGTCTTCAATGTAGTGGGTTGAACCCAATCACAAATGGCCTGAACTTTGACCGGGTCCATTTCAATAACAGACGGAGACAAAATGAATCCCAGAAATGAAACCTTCTGTACGCCAAAAAGACATTTTGATCCCTTCACATACAATGCGTTTTCTCTCAAAATCCGGAATACAGTCCGAACATGTTCCACATGAGAATCCCAGTCATTGGAAAAAATCAAGATATCGTCCAAATAAACGATCAGAAATTTATCCACGAAATCCCGGAAAATATAGTTCATAAAGGATTGGAAGACAGAAGGGGCATTAGTGAGCCCTAAAGGCATCACTAGGTACTCAAAATGCCCCTCTGGGGTATTAAACGCCGTCTTCCATTCATCTCCGTGCTTGATGCGAATAAGATTATACGCCCCCCTGAGGTCAATCTTGGTAAACCAACAAGCACCCTTCACTCTGGAAAGTAGGTCAGAAATCAAGGGCAACGGATATTGATATTTAACAGTGATCTTATTCAGGAGATGAAAATCAATACATGGCCTCAATGAGCCATCCTTCTTGGGAAGACGCCCAAGGGTGAAGAGGATGGTCTGATATGACCCTTCTCTAAAGACTCTTTTATATAAGATCACATAGCCTCATGCTCAGGTACAGATAAATTAAAGAGCCGACCCTTAGGAAATTTACAACCGGGTACTAAGTCAATCATAACTGATATGAGGAGGTAAGGATGCAGACTTGCTCTCACTAAACACATCAGAAAAATCAGTCAAATAGTCAGGGACATCTTGAGACTGGGGGGAGGCAGAAAAAACATCTTGAGACTGGGGGGGCAGAAAAAACAGGAGTGTCAGCACGAACACATTGACAACCCCAACTGGTCACAGACACAGATTTCCAATCCAAAATAGGATTGTGAGTCTGTAACCAAGGAAAACCCAGCACAACAATGTCATCTAAATTATGTAACACCAAAAATTTGCAATTCTCTTTGTGGTCCGGGTCAACCCGCATTATCTCCTGGCTAGAAAACTGGGGTTTATTCTCCGCCAGGGGGGGTAGAATCAATGCCCAGCAAAGGAATAGACTTCCGCTGGGGTAACATAGGAAAACACAACGTTTGGCAAAATCAAAATCCATCAGGTTTATAGCTGCCCCTGAATCAACAAAAGCCTGAGCTGAAAATGTGGACATGGAGCAAATCAAGGTAGCAACAGAAATTTAGTCTGAACACTACCCAAAACAACTGAGCGCACAAAACGTCTTCCCCGCTTGGATCAGACGGAAATAGCATGAGAAGCGTCACCACAATAGTAGCACAACTTATTACGCTTATGAAATTAATGATTCTTTGCCCCAGAAGTCACTCCATCACACTGCATGGGCTCAGGGGCTGGCCCGCAAGGCATCACAATCTCATGCATATTTCTACGCTCACGCAGACGTCTGTCAACTTGAATAGCTAATGACAAAGAGTCATTGAGACCCGAGGGGACAGGGAATCCCACCATAACATCCTTTACAGTCTCTGCCAGACTCTTCCGAAAAAGAGCTGCCAGAGCATCATCATTCCATTTAGTAAGGACTGCCCACTTTCTGATTTTCTGACAATACAGCTCAGCGGCTTCATGACCCTGATTCAATGCCAACAAGGTTTTTTCAGATTGATCAGTAACATTAGGTTCATCGTAGAATAACCCCAGAGCCTGAAAAAACACATCAATATTATTCAAAACAGGATCCCCAGGTGTCAGGGAAAAGGCCCAATCCTGAGGGTCACCATGCAACAGGGAGATGACAATTTGAACCTGCTACGTTGTGTTCCCTGAGGATTTAGGCTTCAAAGGAAAAAATAACACAGTTATTTTTAAAATTCAAAAACTTAGACCGATCCCTCAAAAATAAATCCAGCAGAGGGATCCTAGGTTCTACAACAGGCAACCCAGCAAGATAGATAGCAATACTCCGAACTTCAGCAGCAAGCTGCTCCACACGATTGGACAAATGCTTGACCTCCATTGGGGAAAAAATTCCTCCTCAGCTCCCAGAAAAAAAAGAGGGAAAAAATGTAACAGACAAAAAAAATGTTTTCTGACAACTCTGACAATTTTTTATTTTTTTTCCCTTCTGTGAGTACCATAGAATTTCAGTATGGCCGGTGATTCCGTTATGTTATGGTAGCTGAGGAGACAGGAGAAAAAACTGCATAGGCAGCCCAACACCAGAGAGGTTGGAAACTAATAGGTTGCAGACCCCTAAACTAACCTCACAACTAGAAGCAGCCGTGGAGCGTACCTGTGGTGGTCCTAGACGCCTTGGCACAGCCGGAGAGATAGCTATCCCTGAAGATGGAAAGAGGAAAGCTAACTGCCCCAGAGTAGACCCCAAAAGAGTAGGAAGCCCCCAAACAAATAATGGCGGTTAGACAAGACGAAAATACAAACACAGACAGAAAATAGATTGAGCAAACGCTGGGGCCCAAAACTGTCTAGATAGGACAGCACAGGAGAGAATACTGTCTGCAACCCTGAAAAACCCTAGGAAAAACTCCAACACTTCTGAATCCAAAAAAAAGACCACACAGTCTCGACCACCTACATCAGATCTCCGGTGTGGACACGTAGCTACCTAGCAGTAAAATATCACAAGAACTGATCAAATGAACAAATACAAAAAACGAATGGAGACCAGCCAAAGCCCCCAAAAGGGGACCGGCTGAAGACAAAAAGCAATGCAGCAAAAAGCAAGGAATTCAAACCACAGTAAAAAAACTGAAAGAGACTTATCTGAATGCAAGCAGGAGACAGCAGAAAAGCAAGCTGAATTCCAACCTAGATCATGAAGAACAATTGATCACCGGCGAGGAACATGGGAGGTTAGCTCACTTATATCAGGCCAGTCAGTACCACCTGACAACCACTCGTCAGCTGCAGGTGTAGGACTCTTGGTGTTCCACATGGGTTCAATACCATCAGCAACCACCAGAGGGAGCTTCAGCTCCGAAGTCGTCTCCAATACGTTCACAACAGGGAAGGGAAGCCTTGATGACAGTCAGCCATTGTCTGCTCAGGGAACTGTCCTGGACGAGGTGGAGGAAGAAGAAGAGGAAGAGGAGGAGGAGGATGCCAAGGTCAGGTACAGGGTTTGTGCGTGACTGGAGGGATGTGGATTTGCCAGAAAGTGCTCCTCCACCCACCACTGGCAGTGCATCATTGACACCTGGAGCATTGGCCCACATGTGTGATTATGTCTTGCGGATTCTAAAAAGGGACCCCGGAATTGCAAAAATTATGAAGTATGACGACTACTGGTTGTTCAGTAATCCTCGATCCACGCTATAAAGGCAAATTACAGAACATCATGCCACAGGAGAGCCTAGAGCTAATATTGGTGAACAAACAAGCAACTCTGCTAAACCGTTTGTTAGAGGCATTCCCAGCACACAGCAGCGGTGCAGGTTCTACCACGAGCCATACTGTGCAACATGGAAGAGGTGTTCGTGGTGCAAATAGCCGAAATGGCATTGGAGACAGGGGTTTCATGACAATGTTGTGGACTGATTTCTCGAGGACCGCTCACACGACTGGAAATACTGAATCCATTGCAACAGACAGGAGACAGCAGTTGTCAACTATGGTTCAAAATTACCTCGCCTCCCCTATCGATGTTCTCCCTCACAGTTCATTCCCCTTTGACTACTGGGCCTGTAAACTGGACACCTGGCCTGATTTGGCACAATATGCCTTACAGGAGCTCGCTTGCCCTGCTGGTAGTGTGCTATCAGAAAGAGTCTTCAGTGCTCCTGGATCAATCCTGACAGAAAGAAGGACCCGACTGTCGACCCAAAATGTAGGTGATCTCACCTTCATTAAAATGAACCATGCCTGGGTTTCAAAGGATTTTGTACCACCTTCCCCTGATGACACATAGGTTGCCAGCAAAATGGCTCGCTTTGTCCTCCTCTTCCTCTGACTTCTCCAATTCCTCCATTTGCAGCTGCTGAACGTCCAGCCTACAGCTCAACATATGCCAGTTTTTCCACCTCCCTAACTGGGCTGTACCCCCCCAGGGCCAGCGTCAGCACATGGCGCACCCGGACAAATGCCGGGGCCCTGAGCAGGAGGGGGGGCCCACTCGCCATCAGAGACACCGGCGTACTATGAGGGGCCCTGTGCTAGTGCCGGCGCCATGAGTGGGCCCCCTGCTTGCTCAGGGCTCCAGCACTTGCATTACTTACCTCTCCCTGCTCCACTGCTGTGACTTCTTCCGCGTTTCCTGACAGTGACATTCAGGTCAGAGAGCGCGATGACGTCACGCCTGTGCGCCCTCTGCCAGAACAGTCACAGTGCAGAGAGTTGGAAGATGGTGATGCTGAGTCCAGAGTAGAGCAGTGCCCACCCAGGAGAGGTATTTCATATTTTAATGTTTGGAGAAATATATGGGGAGCATTATACACTGGAGAATTATATATGGGGCCCATCATATACTTGAGCATCATAGATAGGGCCCATTATACTCTGGAGCATTATATATGGGGCCCATCATACACTGGAACATTATAAATGGGGCCCATCATACACTGGAGCATCATATACGGGGCCCATTATACACTGGAAATCATATGGGGCCCATTATATATGGAGCATTATATAGGCCCATCATACACTGGAGCATTATCCATGGGGCAGATCATATACTGGAGCATCATATGGGGCCCATTATATATGGCGCATCATATGGGGCACATTATATATGGAGCATCACATGGAGCCCTATATATATGGAGCATTATATATTGGGATCATTATATTTGGAGCATTATATGGGGCTGATTATACACTGGAGCATCATATATGGGGCCCATCATATACTAGAGCATCATATGGGGTTCATTATTTATGGGGCATCATATAGGGCCCTTTATTTATGGAGCATCATATGAGCACATATGGGGCCTATTCTATATGGAGCAATATATAGGGCCCATCATATACTGTATTGAACATTATATGGGACCAATTATGTATGGAGCAATATATGGGGCTCATTATTCTGTATGGAGCAATATATGTGGCTCATTATACTGTATGAAGCATAATATTGGGCCCATTATTCTGTATGGAGCATCATATATGGGACTCATTTGTTTGGAGCAATATATGGGGCTCATTATTCTGTATAGAGCAGTAATATATGGGGCTCATTATTCTGTATGGCGCACTGTGTGGTGCCCATACTACTGTATGGAGGACTATACTGTCCGGTTTTTGAGCTATTGTAGAATTTACAATAGATATCACTCATGTATTGTAAGAAGTGAAGAATTTGGCATTGTACTGTACCTATATTTCTCTGCCGTATCGGAGCATCATAAATGGTGGTATGTGTTAAAGGGGCCCACTGAGACTCTTTGGCCCGGGCCCATGAAAACCTGGAGCCAGAACCCTGTACCCCCCCAGAACTTTAACCAAATAACCCCCAGTTTTGCGTTACTATTATTATAAAGTAAATTAACGTTGACAAGTTTAAGTAATAAGAATTGATGTCGTTGGCATTGAAATGGGCACTGTAGGTGTGTTTACTGTCCTCCACTGACTGCTGACTTTTCTTCCCCATTGACTTGCATTAGGGTCGGGTTTCAGTCAGAACTCCGACTTTTTCCGATAGTCGGCCGATTTCGTTCGACTCGACTTTTGGAAAAGTTGGGTAGTCGGAAACCTGACTCGACCCTCCCGGAGGCAAAGTCGCTCATTTCTAGTTTAGGATGGTTGACCACAAACTGACTAAGAAATCAACAAATCTGACCCTATCTCGGCAGCAGTTCTCCCAGCAATCCATAGCTGAATGAGGCGAGCAGGACGGCGTCCAGTCTCTTATACCCTTGATGATGCTGTGTGGCCAGCCAATCACTACACGACAGGCACGGTGATACCACTACGACAAATGTGTGCCCTGTTTTTTTTTTTGGCTTACTAGTAGTGATGAGCAAGCGGGTTCGCCACTGCTCGTTACTCGCCCGAGTAGCATGGTACTCGTCGTTATACTCGGCGAGCAGCGAGCATTTCCAGGATTATTCGGCGGGAACAGGGGGCTCCACCCAGCATTATTGGCGGACTTTAGAGATCCAGTCACGCTGCAGGGAATGTCTGCCAGGCCATGAAACGCCGCAGCCATCTTTGTTGTGGTCTTGCAGTGATTGGCTTGGCCGCACAGCATCATCACGAGTATAAGAGACCGGACGCCGCCCTGTTCAGCGCATTCAGCTCCGGATTCAGACAGTGTAGGGAGAGCGGTTGCCGAGATAGGGTCAGATTTGGCGATTTCTTAGCCAGTGTGGGGTCTACCATCCTAAACTACTCAAATCCTGATAACCCAACAGTCCTTCTAAGGGCTAATTCTGGAGTATATAGGTTCCGGTGTTAGGCAGGGAAGTGACCATCGCTCCATACACATCAGTGCACGACCTGCAGGCACTGTATGTGCGTATATAGATCATCGCATACATCAAGAGGGTCCATTCCCTTCCTGACCTCTGTTGCTGCTGTTGCTACCTGTAGGATATATTGGCCGTATATAGCTAGCTCCGGGTGTAATTGCAATACAGGCCACATATATTTCATTGTGGTATCTCTGTGACAGCTCATATCTGTGCGTGCTCAACGTGTGGCCAGTGCACGGCCATATTTTTGTGGAGCCTTGTGTGTCTTTTCACGTAAAAATACCAGTACTTTTTATTAAAAAAGGCCACAAATTAGTGTTACTGTTATCTCCGTGATAGCTCATATCTGTGTGTGGTGAACGTGTGGCGAATGTACGGCAATATTTTTTTGGAGCCCTGTGTGTCTTTTCACATAAAAACACCAGTACTTTTTATTAAGAAAAGGTGCACAAATTAATGGTACGGTTATCTCCGTGGCAGCTCATATCTGTGAGTGCTCAACATATGGGCAGTGTACGGCAATATTTTTGCGGAGCCCTGTGTGTCTTTTCATGTAAAAACACCAGTGCTTTTTTATTAAAAAAGGCCATATATTAGTGGTACTATTATCTCCATGGCAGCTCATATCTGTGCGTGGTGAACATGTGGCCAGTGTATGGCAATATTTTTTTGTAGCCCTGTGTGTCCTGTCATGTAAAAACACCAGTACTTTTTATTAAAAAAACAGGTGCACAAATTAGTGGTACTGTTATCTCCATGGCTCATATCTGTGCAAGGTCAAAGTGTGGCCAGTGTAGGTTTTTTTTTTTTATTTAGCCCTGGGTGTGAGTGCACTTAAAGACAGCACCATGTTGCATTATTCATAAAAAGAGACTACATTTTACTGTGCTGTCTATCTGTGACATGCCTCATACATCCGTGTGGCAAAATTTGATGCTTTTTAGGCCTAACTTCCTTTTTTGGCCATTGTCTCATTGCCATTATATCCAGCAGTCATTTTAATCCACACAATAATAAAAAATGATTCCACTCTGTTATCTCAGGCTGAGTCCTGGTGTATCTGTGGTGGAAAATTCTTTTCATGGCTGGCATATGTTGCATAGTTCTGTCTGCTAGCTTTCTTGTACGCCTTTTTATTTTGTTCAAACAGTAACAAAAAACCTAACCAAAAATATTAATCCAATCTGTGATTTCAGGCTAAGGTCTGGTGTATCAGTGGTGTCAAAATTTTCTCTTTGCAGGTATACTGAGCACATATAATTTTTCTCCAAATAAATCCATTTGTATTGAGCTTTTCAAATATTTCAATATTACATTTAAAATGGCAAGGCAAGGTGCAAGGGACGGGGAAGTGGACGTGATGCTGATGGTGCATGTAGAGGCCGAGGCCGTGGCAAAGCTGAAAGTGGGCCTCAGCAAAGACCCACATGTTCTCACTCAACCTTCCTGTCCCAGTTTCTAGGGGACCGCAGCACACCACTATTGAAGCCCGAGCAGTGTGAAATGGTAGTTGGTTGGATAGCTGATAATGCTTCAAGTCACTTAGCCACCACCACCACCACCACTACCATGTCTTCCACACGGTCAAGTCTGAGTAGCCATGAGTGTGAACCAGCTATCACTCACCCTGATCCTTCTTCCTCTTACCATGCCGAGCGCCCTAAGACACCAGATCCCACACACTCGGACACTATCAAAAGCTACCTGGAGCTGCAGGATCTGCTGTTGAAAGTACGCCGTATGTCTGCCTATTTACGAAAGTCAACGACAGCTTCAGCCGCCCTTGCTGTGCTTTATCAGCGTTTGCAGCTTCCGGCTCACCGACTGGTGTGTGATGTCCCCACGCGTTGGAATTCTACACTTCATATGTTGCTGAGGATTTCTGAGCAGAAGAGGGCAGTTGTTGAGTACCAGCTTCAACAAGGCAGTCAATATTCAGGTCCGACTCCACATATAAGACCACAGGAGCGGACAAGAATGTCAGACATATGTACCATCCTGTGTGGCAGGAGAAAACAAAGGAGCAAATAGGTGAAAAATATAATAAATCTTTATTCAACAGAATACATCATATAAAAAGTATCACAATCCATAATATAGAGAGACAGAACAGGGTAGAACCAGAATGTACCACAGGGAAATTAACCCACAGTGCTATTTCATGTATAAAGTATCATATCAAGACAAGTATGGATTAAAAAGTGGAAATGCATGAATTACAGCATATGTTACACAGGCAGAGCTGCTGATGCTTGGATCCTAAAGGTACTGCCACACTAAACAATCCCGCTAGCGATCACGATAACGACGCATACTAATGCGATCGCTAGCGGGATTGTTTCTATATCGCTAAGTGCGGCCACATTTAGCGATATAGTTAACGACGCTATCGCCGTTAGCGATCTTCTTAACGACTTTAGCGGTACAAAAGTACCGCTAAATCGCTAAGAAAAGGTGCCACACTAGCGATATATACTTACCCAGCGGGAGCGCCGACGAGAAAATAGGGTCCGGAACGATTCCAGCGACGAGCGAGATCACAGCAGGAAGCTCGTCGCTGGCAGATGCCGCACTGAACAACATCGCTAACGGGATCGCTAAATAGTGACTTTTTTAGCGATCCCGTTAGCGATATTGTCAGTGTGGCATACCCTTATGTCGCAGTAAGGGTAATAGTATCCATGTAAACAAAAAGAGCCAAGACACCAAGTAACTCACCAGGTAAAGTAGAGCACCGTGAGTGTCCCTGGGCCAGAATGTATCACAGGGAAATTAACCCACAGTGCTATTTCATGTATAAGGTAACATATCAAGATAAATATGGGTTAAAAAGTGCAAGTGCAGGAATTACAGCATATGTTACACAGGCAGAGCTGCTGGTGCTTGGATCCTAGGTCACAGTAAGGGCAATAGTATCCATATGAACAAAAAGAGCCAAGACACCAAATAACTCACCAGGTAAAGTGGAGCACCGTGAGAGTCCCTGGGCCGGTATAGAGAGACCCCCGACGCACGTTTCGCGTGCAGGAAGCACCGCTTTTTCAAGGGGAACCTGACCATGGTAGGTACAAGGACCTTTTAAACCACATGTGATCTAGTCACATGGTATAAGCCGGACCAATAGCGGTGCTGGAGGCGGAGCATGTGCAATGCGCTCCACAGGTCCCGGAAGCAAGAAGACGTCAGACCCCAGACATAAGAGCAGGAAAAGACCTGCGCACATGTATGGGGCCACCGAGACGCCTCCAGCATCGCAGGAAGAGGGAGCAGCAAAGCGCACGCGCACACACCGCTAAACCACCAATAGAATAAGGATATAGATAGTAAATATATACGGTATAATACCATCCCGAGGCCAATCGCTGACACAATACAGGGCCAATCACAGACACAGTAATATCCAAATAAAGCAGTGTATTATTTATAATAACAATAAATACAACAGAGATAACTATATATTAGCTGCCCTAACTAAAGTCACCAACGACCTACTAACCGCCAAGAGCAAGCGTCACTACTCTGTCCTCCTCCTGGACCTGTCTTCTGCCTTTGACACTGTGGACCATTCCCTCCTGTTACAGATTCTCTCATCTCTTGGCATCACAGGCTTGGCCCTATCCTGGATCTCATCATATCTAACAAACCAAACTTTCAGTGTCTCCCTCTCCCACACCACCTCCTCACCTCGCCCCCTGTCTGTCGGTGTTCCCCAAGGCTCAGTTCTTGGACCCCTACTCTTCTCCATCTACACCCTCGGCCTGGGTCAGCTCATAGAATCCCATGGTCTTCAGTATCATCTCTACGCCGACGACACGCAGATCTACCTATCTGGACCTGACCTCACCTCCTTACTGACCAAAATCCCACAATGTCTGTCTGCTATTTCTGCTTTCTTCTCTGCTCGCTTTCTAAAACTGAACATGGACAAAACAGAATTTATCATCTTTCCCCCATCTCACTCTACCCCCCCACCAGACCTGTCCATTAACATCAATGGCTGCTCACTTTCCCCAGTCCCGCACGCTCGGTGCCTCGGAGTGATCCTCGACTCTGCCCTCTCTTTCAAGCCACATGTCCAAACCCTAGCCTCCTCCTGCCGTCTCAAACTCAAAAATATTTCCCGGATCCGTGCATTCCTTGACCATGAAAGTACAAATACACTAGTGCATGCCCTCAACATCTCCCGCCTCGACTACTGCAACCTCCTACTCTCTGGCCTTCCCTCTAGCACTCTGGCACCACTCCAATCCATCCTGAACTCTGCTGCACGACTAATACACTTGTCTCCCCGCTATTCCCCAGCCTCTCCTCTCTGCCAAGCCCTTCATTGGCTTCCTATCGTTCAGAGCCTGCAGTTCAAAACCCTAACCATGACCTACAAAGCCATCCACAATCTGTCTCCTCCATACATCTGTGACATGGTCTCCCGGTACATACCCACATGCAACCTTCGATCCTCTCAAGATCTCCTTCTCTACTCCCCTCTTATCTCTTCTTCCCACAACAAAGCTTCTCCCGTGCCTCTCCCATACTCTGGAACTCTCTACCCCAACACATCAGACTCGCGCCTACCATGGAAACCTTCAAAAAGAACCTGAAGACCCACCTCTTCTGACAAGCCTACAACCTGCAGTGATCATCAGTCTACTGAACCACCGCACGATCAGCTCTTCCCTCTCCTAGTGTATCCTCATCCATCCCTGTAGACTGTGAGCCCTTGCGGGCAGGGTCCTCTCTCCTTCTGTACTTGTGTGTGCCTTGTATTGCTCATGTTTACTGTACTTGTCTATATTTGCCCCTCTTCACATGTAAAGCAGCATAGAATAAATGGCGCTATAAAAAATCTATAATAATAATAATAATAATAATTAGGATAATTGCAGATCATGGACAACGGGAAGGATGATGACGGAATATGCAGACAAGCAGGAACCTCTTGGTCCGAAAGATAAATAATCCATACAAAGCAGTTCACATAGGCACAAGGTCCGACTGGATATAGAAAGAATAATGCAAGAAATTAAAACTTGAAATTTACACAAAATAAAAAAAAGAATTAAAACAATTAAATATACCCGGATAATGATCCGGAGAGGGGATCCAACACTGACAAAGGCATACAAGTGAAATAATAAATGGAAAATAAAGAAAAGAAGAAAAAACAGAAAAATAAGAAAATAATAATAACTGGGAATCAATGCTGGTAGATACATGTCAGGGATATCTCACATCAGGGATCACAAGAAAGAGGTAAACGATGAAGACTCATTGAGCCCAGACGGAGTCATAGTATTTATTGTGACAATCCATTTAGCCTCAGCCCGTGCAAGGGCTTTTTTATAGTCACCTCCTCGCACACTTAAATGGATACAATCAATTCCTCTTACCGTAAAAGAGGAAGGGTCAGAATTATGGTGATAAAAGAAATGCCGTGGTATGGTTTTGAGAGTAGTAGGGTCGGCCGCTGTCCTGGCCGCACAAATGTCCCGCACATGCTCCCGCACCCTAATCCTCAGCTCTCTAGAGGTAAGGCCCACATATATTTTTGCACAACTACAAGTGGCATAGTATACTACATTTGTAGTGTTACATGTGATCAGATGACGGATAGTAAAAGTGCGGGAGCATGTGCGGGACATTTGTGCAGGTCTTTTCCTGCTTTCATGTCTGGGGTCTGACGTCTTCTTGCATCCGGGACCTGTGGAGCGCATTGCACATTCGCCGCCTCCAACACCGCTATTGGTCCAGCCTATACCATGTGACTAGATCACATGTGGTTAAAAGGTCCTTGTACCTACCATGGTCAGGTTCCCCTTGAAAAAGCGGTGCTTCCTGCACGCGAAACGTGAGTCGGGGGTCTCTCTATACCCGGCCCAGGAACACTCACGGTGCTCTACTTTACCTGGTGAGTTATTTAGTGTCTTGGCTCTTTTTGTTTACATGGATACTATTACCCTTACTGCGACTTAGGATCCAAGCATCAGCAGCTCTGCCTGTGTAACATATGCTGTAATTCATGCACTTGCACTTTTTAACCCATACTTGTCTTGATATGTTACTTTATACATGAAATAGCACTGTGGTTAATTTCCCTGTGGTACATTCTGGTTCTACCCTGTTCTGTCTCTCTATATTATGTTATGGACTAGCTGTAGTACCCGCTTCGCCCGGGTTAATTAATAACTGCTGTTAGCTGTAACAAAATAGACTATGTTAACAAAAATTTATTCTGCACATAAAAATCACACACCAAAACGTGCAGGGGTTAAAATTTCCATTAAACACATAGCCTATGATGCTCCTGGGGTTGAGATGTGCGGGCATGCAAAATTTCATGCCCGTAAGTACAACGGTGCAGATTCCTATCCGGGCCAAAATTATTTGCCGATTTGGAATGCGCGGGGTTAAAATTTCGACTCAAAACCTAGCCTATGACGCTCCCGGGGTCGAGACGTGCGGGTGTGTAAAATTTCATGCCCGTAAATGCAGATTCCTATGCCGGACATACACACAAGCATTCAGCTTTCTCCCCATTATGTAGATAGGGCCAAAATTGTTTGGCGATTTGGAACGTGCGGGGGTTAAAATTTCCATTCAAAACATAGCCTATGATGCTCCTGGGGTTGAGATGTGCGGGCATGCAAAATTTCATGCCCGTAAGTACAACGGTGCAGATTCCTATCCCGGGCCAAAATTATTTGCCGATTTGGAATGCGCGGGGTTAAAATTTCGACTCAAAACCTAGCCTATGACGCTCCCGGGGTCGAGACGTGCGGGTGTGCAAAATTTCATGCCCGTAAATGCAGATTCCTATGCAGGACATACACACAAGCATTCAGCTTTCTCCCCATTATGTAGATAGGGCCAAAATTGTTTGGCGATTTGGAACGCGCGGGGTTAAAATTTCGATTCAAAACATAGCCTAGGACGCTTTCGGGGTCGAGACGTGCGGGCGTGCAAAATTTCATGCCCGTAAGTGCGACGGTGCGGATTCCAATCCCGGACAAACATACCCACATACATACACACATACATACATTCAGCTTTATATATTAGATTGTGATACTTTTTATATGATGTATTCTGTTGAATAAAGATTGATTATATTTTTCACCTATTTGCTCCTTTGTTATCTCCTGCCGCACATGTCTAATCGGAGCGGTTGTCTTTCTCTCCCTATTTGGGACTTTTGGCACTGTACCAATTGGCTCATTTGCCTGTGGGTTTTTTTGTGTGTGTATATATATATGTACCATCCTGCATAGCTTTGTGGAGTGCACCAAGATGGTGAGCAGTGATGACGCCATAATTAGCGTCACCATCCTGCTTCTCAGCATTCTGAAAAACTCTCTGATCACAATAAGAGGATGCATTGCAAGAAGAGCACAAGGACATTGAGCCAGGAAACATACCGGGTGATTACACTCAGCCCAGCATCATGTCATCGCAAGGTGGATTTGTAGAAAAATAAGAGGAGGAGGAAGAACAGGAGCTACTTTCATGCGCTGTAGATGGTACTACAAGCACAGCTGTCATACCGTCTGTTCACCGGGGATGGCCTGAGGACAGGGAGGAGGAGTATGAGGAGGAGGAGGAGGAGGAAGAGGAGGACACCATAGTCAGTCGTACTGTTGGTGAGGACATGGAAGGCATGCCTGTTAGTAGTCTGGCACGTGTGGCTGCCTTTATGTTGCGCTGCGTTTCCCGTGACCCTCGCATTAGAACAATTTTCTGTGACACTCATTATTGGTTGGTGACACTTTTAGACCCACGTTACAAGGAAAATTTTCAAGCTCTTATTCCAGAGTCAGACAGGGATCTAAAAATGGTCCATTACCATAGGGCCCTTGTATTGCAATTATTGAAAAAATTCCCATGTGAGAACGCTGGCAGCAGACGTCAGAATTTGTTGTACAGCCAAGGAGTCCAAGCGAGAGAGACAGAAGTACAATCTAGGTCAGGCAGGGGAACAATGGCAAAGTCCTGGGAAAATTTTCTCTGACCCTCCCATCGTGCCACCACAGAGGCAAGGGGTGCTGTCATAAGAAGTTCAATGTTTGTTAAGATGGTGAGGGAGTACCTTGCAGATCGTACAAACGTCCTCCGGGATTCTTCTGAGCCTTTTAATTATTGTGTATCCAAGCAGGACACGAGGCATGAACTGGCTCTCTACGCCTTGGAGGTCCTGGCCTGCCCTGCTTCTAGCGTTCTGTCAGAGCGGGTTTTTAGTGCTACTGGGGGAATTTTAACAGATAAGCGCATACGCCTGTTATCTGACAATGCTGACAAGGGCTGGATTGGCCAAGACTACAGTACACCTCCAAATGAAAACACCGAAATAGAACCTTAACTGAATTCTCTTTTTTGGAGAGGTGTATTCTCAGGCACTTCTTCACAACCACACATGGTATCCGCTTCCTGAGTTGGTCTGTTTGCTGTTTGCCTCCTCCTTATCCTCATCATCCACAACCAGTAGAAGAGCAGGTGGAAGGGATTGTTTGATGCAAAAGTCACTCTATTTTTGGCAATGGTATTATATAATATTTCTATTTATATCACTGACTCTGAGCTGTTGCTAGGGCCAAACATGTCTAGTCGAACACATTCTGGCTTTATATCTAAGAACCTGTGTTAGCCCCTCCCTTTAGTTATTTTCTTTCATACATGGCTTCACATTTGTAATTTAGTTGTTTAATTTAACTATGATTT
>JARQOD010009111.1:0-32779 GCA_033576555.1 Oophaga sylvatica | reverse complement strand
GTTGGAAAGGGTGGGGAGTTGATGAGGCCAGCCCCAAACATGGCGTGGGGAACGGAAAGGGTGGTGGGAGACCCCAGAGGAAAAATATAATAATATTTTTTTATTTTTGCGCCTTTATTCCGCACCCCTTTTCGTTTAGCGTTTGAACAAAAGTCTAAGTAACAACTTTTTAACCCCAAACAATTTTTTAAACAAATAAAGTCCCCCTGCTGTGACGTTAAAATGTACAATGAGGTGGGGGAGAACAAAGTATGGGTGTTTATATACAATGGTGCTTTACAATGATGGTCCACCCATTTAAAGGGATGACGGATGGGATAGTAAATGGGCTGGGGGTGCTTCTAAGAGTCTCATTGTAGTGCTGAACAGCCAGATCAGGCAGGAAAAATGGGATTGGGGACGGTGGTGTGGGGGATCTGAAAGTGTTGGGGGTTAAATGTTTTAGATATCTGAAGTGTGGTAGGTAGTAGTGGCTGGGGTGGTGGGGATTTTGTGAGCGTGAAGGAGAGAATGTTGTGGTCGACAGGGGAAGGGGGTGAGTTTTTTTTGGGGGGAGATTGAACAGAGGGGACAAAGACCAGGAAAAGGGTGTTAAAAACCTTGTGTGTTCAGGGGTTTGAAAGCTGTGAGAGGCCTAGAAAAAGTGGTTAGTGATAGAAGGAAGATAGGGAAGCCCTTGCCCAAAGGTAAAAACAGGTGGAGAGTTGGCTGCAGACTCGGTTCCCTGTAGCCCCCCAGTTTGCCACCTGTTCGGGCAGTTGTCTTCCAAAAGTCAAACGTGCGCTCCCGGTTGCACTGCGTGGTCCTTTTTGGTACACTTGTAGGATATTTGCTTTGTCAAATGCTAGCTGTGTAATCAAAAAAGTAAAAAGAGGTAAAAGTGTCATTAACCTCAATACCATTTAATATGTGGAAACATGTGCGGACAAAGCACGTGTTGAGTTACAAAGACCACTGGAGATGTGGCCAACCTACGCGCACCTAATCTTAAGGTCGGTTGAAGCCTTCATCAAGCTCACACACAGCTGGTTCTGTTCCTACAGGTCGCCATGGAAAAACCCCTCGGTCACGTTTCCAGAGACAAAGTGTTATTTCACCCACGCAGCAAGTTCCCTGTCACCTCTCACTCCAAGGCAACAAAACGCCACGGTAGACAGGTGGGTAAAAGCCGGCCATACTCGGCAAAAACCATCCCGAGAAAGGCTCTGAATGCTGGCTTGCAAAATCGTGTCCCTTGAAATGCTGCATTCAGGCTGGTGGGATGACACTTTCCGTAATTATTCTTGTCGTCCCCAATACAATGGCCAAGACATTTCATTTCAGCGGCAAGCGTTGTTTAGGTAAAGTTCCTATAAGGTCTTGTGCTTGGGTGCGAGGGGAAAACACAGAGCATAGGTTGATTGAAAAGGATTGTATTACTTATACAGCATGCAGAAAAGGTCACACAGTTTGAGGAACAGAGGCAGGAAACACAGCAGGCCAGAGTAAATTTCAAGCTCTACAATAACTCTCCAAGCAGGTTCGGATTCTTCTCTGTACCGTAATTCCTCTGCAAACATGGATTCACCAGACAGCGGTTTCCAGTCCAAAAGTGTTCCAAAGTTCCCTAGTAGAAATTGCTGGAGTCCAAAATCCTAGGTTTCCAGGAGTCAGGCACAGGTGATGAGGCTTGATTCAGGAGCAGAGTTAGCTGAGGCTGCTTAAAGAAGCAAGAGGGAGGAAAGGGGGCGGGAACAGAAAAACGGAAAACTCCATTTTAAAATGAGGGCAAGAGCTGCAGAAAGACGAAAGCAAAATGGCCGACGGAAAAACTGGTTTCAAGGAACGTCAAAAGAGACAAAGAACCTTACTTACCCCCCCTTAAGGACAACCTCCGGTTGACCAGACCGGTTGTAGGGTCCTCGATGAAATGGCGGAGCAGGCGAGGGCATTTAATTATTGAGGGGTTTCCCTGAGTGTCCTCCTGGGTAGCCCTGCCATTTAATCAAATATTGCAAATGTTTCTTACAACCTGGAATTTAGAATCCTTTCCACCATAATTTTCCGCCATCGACCAGCACTGGGTAGGGCAAGGAGAAGAGCGTCCAGGAAACGTATTGGGTGTTGCAGCCTTTAGTGGGATACATGAAAGAAGGGGGTTTTGTTCTGGGCGTTGAAGACGACAAGCAACAGCATTTAATCTTACTGTCTTTAAGGTCCAAGTCTTATGTCCCTTTAGGACGATGGAATCTTTATTTTAAGATTTCTGGTTGACAGCCAGACAAATCTCCTACATTGAAAGCTGGTGCAGGTTTACGAAATTTATTGCTGCTTTCTTGTACCTTTCCTGAGCCAATTCTAGATTTTCCTTTAGAAGTACATATTCTTTTGTAAAGAAGTGATTTTTCAGCCACTGCGGCAAGGGCGTATCTATGGGAAATCGAGGAGATTGTTAGGATGATAACTAGATTGGAGTAAAAAGGAGACTGCTTAGTGGAGGCGTCTGAGAGTTATTATAAGAGAAACTCACCCAGTGGAAGTAGATCCCCCCAATCATCTTGTAGGTGGCAGATAAGCAGCGGAGATACTGCTCCAGGGTCTGATTGGTTCGTTCTGTTGTCCATTAGTCTGGGGATGGAAAGCAGAAGAAAGGTTTACTTTAATGTCCAATGCGGCACAGAAATTTTGCCAAAACCTTGAAGTGAATTGCACCCTCGATCCGAAATGACCTCATCCGGTATCCATGTAAGCGAAACACATTCTTAATCATCAAGTTGATGTCTGTTTTGCAGTGGGTAAGCCGACAAAAAGGGATTAAAGTAGCTGCCTTTGTTAGACGGTCAACCCCCACTTGAATGGTGTTCTTCCTTGAGAGGTTGGTAACTCCACAATGAAGTCCATAGAAATGGATCCCCACGGGCGGGATGGGGTGGGAAGAGGTTTGCAACAGAGCAGTTGGTGAGGAGCGAGGTGTTTTGCATCTTGCAAGACTTCACATGAAGTGACATAGTTTAAGACATCTTTCCTGTAAGTGGGCCAACAAATAAGGAAAGAGAAAGAAATTCTTGTGTCTTTAGAATTCCCCTATGCCCGGCTATCTTGGAATCGTGGATGAGTTGCAATACCTCAATTGACTGTTTCAGGTATATACAGACGTTGTCCCTGAATCCACACACCATTCTTAAAGACAAGACTTAGTCCCTTGGGGGGTTGAGCAACAAAGAAAACGCTTGGTATGCTTCCTTGATGTCCTTAAGTAGGTCTTGATTATGAATCACTCCAGGAATCTAGAGTCAGGAGAATAGTCTTAGGAGGGAGTAAGTGGAGTGTCTTGCTGAATGAATCCTAGAGAGTGCATCAGCCTTTCCATTGGCGATCCTGGTTATAAGAAATTACAAAATTAAATTGGTTTAAGAAAAGATTCCAGCGAGCCTGGCGAGGATTTCAGGCACTTAGCCGACCTGATAAATTCAAGGTTACGATGGTCAGTCAGGACGACTATTTGCTGTGCAGCACCCTGAAGAAGGTGTCTCCATTCCTTGAGGCGGCAATAATGGCCAACAATTCTCTATTGCCCACATCGTAGTTCCTCTCAGCCGAAGACAACTGCTGGGAAAAAGAAGGACAGGGATGCAAGACATTCTTTCACCTGTTCTCTGAGAGAGTATAGCTCCAACGGCACAGTCTGAAGCATCCACTTATTATGAAGGCAAGCTTGGGTTGGGATGTACTAAGATAGGTGCGGTGGTAAATTTATCCTTTAAACAGGAAAATGCTTCCTGAGCTTGCGGGGTCCAGGAGAACCTAGATGTTTCCGGGTAAGTTGGGTGATAGGTGAACTACTCAGAGAAATTCCTAAAGAAAGTCTATAGAAGTTGGCAACCCGATGAAGCGCTGCACCCTCCTTCACATTTCTAGGAATTGGCCAATCCTTGTTGGGCTTGGGTCTTGCTTCCTTTCCATACTAATCCTTGCGTATATAGTAATACCCAGAAATTGAATTTCGGTCCTATGAATTCACACTTTTCAAGTTTGATGTGAGATGGTTTTGTTTAGGCGTTCTAAGACCATTTCACATGTACATGATGTTCCTCTGTGGAGTTAGAAAAAATTAAAATATCATCCAGATAAATGACCACAAATGTATCTAGGAGATCCCTGAAGATGTCATTCACCAAGTGTTGGAAAGTGGCGGGGGGATGTACTCAGACAAAGGCATAATCTAGATATTCGAAGTGTCCTTAGGTGACCTGAATGCAGTCTTCCATTCATCCCCAGGTCTAATACGGACCAAGTTATAGGCCCCCAGGGATCCAGTTTAGAGAAATTTTGGGCGTGCCGCACTCTCTCCAACAACTCAGGGATTAAAGGCAATGGATACGGTTTCTAATATTTAATCATATGAGTTCCCTATAGTCTATGCAGGGTCTCAGAGATCCATCTTTCTTCTTACAAAAGAAGATGGGTGCACCTGCGGGAGATGAAGAGGGGCGTTATGAAGCCTTTGGCTTGATTTTCATCTATGTAGTCCTTCAAAGCTTGTAGCTCGGCCGCTTGGGGTAGATCTTACCAAAAGGTATCTCGCTCCAGGCAATAATTTGATTGGACAATCATTATGGACGGTGAGGAGGAAGCTGATCAGCGTTCTTCTTGTCACATAAATCCACATAGTCTGGTATACAGCTGGTAGTTCAGGGAGGGACATGGTTCCTTTGGAACAGAGCAAGCTGAAAACTCCTTGATCATCTGTTTTCCGGAAAGTGTAATTCCTTGGTCTCCCAGTTAATCGTTAGGATTCTGCACTGCAGCCATGGTAGCCCTAGAATAATGGGAAAGTGGGGAGAAGAGATAAGCATAAAAGACATTTTCTCCTGATGATCTTTACCCTAAGGACCCTAAAAGGCTCTGTTTCCTGATCCACTGGTCCAGAGGTCAGCAGGGAGCCATCCACAGTCTCCATCTGTACTGGAGTAGCCTTCTTCACTGAACGTATCCCCTGTTTCAGAGAAAGGATATCCATAAAATTTCCACTTGCTCCTGAGTCGTCATAGCAGAGCTAGACACCAGACTGAGTCCACCCAGAGTTTGATGGAAAGGAAGCAATGAGAATTATTTCTTTTACAACTCAGCTGGGACACCGCTGAGGAAACTTGAAAAATTGCAGCGTTTATACCGTCATTGTCCCCAGAACTAACAGAGTTTAAGTCCGAAAAATCAAGATCTCTTGCAGCAGATCTCTCTGGAGTCTGAGGCTCGGACATGACAGAGCTCCTCTCGCAACACTCACAGTGAATGACTGCTGCAGTAGTCTTATGAGAACGGCTGGGGCAGTTTATAATGAAGTGCCTGAATTACCACAGTAAAAACATAGATTTTCCTTTATACGATGTTCTTTGCGTGCATTTACTAACCCATCTTTGTAAAGAGTCCACTGCATGGGTTCAGGTCTGGTTCCCTTGTGATCCTACTCAAAGGTTCTTAGCTGAGGAGGGAGGTAGGAAAAGGTTAGTGCGATTATTTTCGAACCATCTCTCTTGTCTGCGTTCGTCAGAACGAGCATCAATACGGATACAATAGTTATAAAGTCACCTAACGCAGTGGGGGGTCGGCACGAGCAAGTTCATCCTTAATCAGTGGAGACAACCCTTTCCGAAAAATAGATTTTTTGTTGGAAGTGTCCCAAGTGGTATCAAGAGCCCATTCCTGAAATCCAGGCATATTCGGCTACTGAACGCTTACCTTGGCGCAAAGTTAACATGGCTGCTTCAGCTGTTGCACCTCGATTGGGGTCATCAAAACACCTGCCCCATGGCTGAAATAAAAGCATCAAGGTGATTCAAACAATCATCCTCAGTCTCAATCAGAGGGTTTGCCACATCAAAGCCTTATTGGTAAGCAACATGATTATAGTAAGCACTTTGGATCGTTCAGTGGGAAATTGTGAAGCATGTGCAGAGAAAAATAGATTGCATTGGTTAATAAATCCCTGAATTTCTCACGTTCACCGCCAAAACGAAAAGGAGGTAACTTGGGGATCCCAGAACTCGGGGTTATGGCAGGAGCCTGGACTCGTTCCTCTAGAGCCTCAATCCTGGCTCGTAATTCCTGAGTAGTTTGTCCAAACACTTGAAATTATGATTAGTGAGGTCCTGTAGGCTTGCAAAACGGGTCTTTATAGTCTGTATATCTGCAAGGATTGTATCAGTCATCACAAAGCTCCTTTATGCGGGCCTCCATCTTCCAGATTTTTAAGGCAGAAGTGCTGGAAGGAGAAGAGGAAGGAAAAAAAAAAAAAAAAATAGTGTTTACTGTGGTAAACACTCCAGAGTAACATTTAAGGGAATGCGCTCACTGGAATGGTTGTGAGAAGTCAAACCACTGTCATCACAGAAGGTATTAAACGGAATCTGATATCCACAGTCACAGCAGACACGGCTTTCCCAGACCCAGCAGACACTAAACATTGGCTTCTGAATCTTGTCATGTATTAGTGTACAGTTCCTAGAGCGTCTTGTGCTTGGGTGCGAGGAAAACACATGAGACATAGGTTGATATGAAATGACTTGTATTACTTCATACAAGCATGCAGAAAAGGTCACACAGTTTGCAGGAACAGAGGCAGGAGAACACAGCAGGCCAGAGCAACTTCAAGCTCTACAATAACTCTCCAAGCAGGTTCAGGATTCTTCTCTGTACCGTAATTCCTCTGCAAACATGGATTCACCAGACAGCAGGTTTCCAAAGTCCAAAAGTGTTCCAAAGTTCCTCAGTAGGAAATAGCTGGAGTCCAAAAATCTAGGTTTCCAGGAGTCAGGTCACAGGTGATGAGGCTTGATTCAGGAGCACTGATTGTTCAGCTGAGGCTGCTTAAGAAGCAAGAGGAGAGAATCAGGGCGGGAACATGAAAACTGGAAACTCCATATTAACTGAGGGCAAGAGCTGCAGAAAGACAGAAAGCAAAATGGCCGACGGAAAACTGAGTTTCAAGGAGCATGTCAAAAGAGACAAAGAACCTTACACAAGCCATCCCTGGTCAGCAAAAGCATGTTGATGGAAAAATTAAACTTGCGCTACTAAACGCCGTCAGTAGCAAGGTCCACCTGACCACGATGCGTGAAACAGTACCCATTATTATGATCTGCTACAAGCACTAAGGAAAGAAGGAATTCTGTCCCTACAATAGAACTAAGCTGAATCCCTACGATGTAACGGGGAACCTGATCCTGCGACCAGACCCGCTAAAGTCCTCAGCTAGTCTGAACGAAGACCTATAGTTGCGAGGGAGGAATCCCTACAAGATCTAGGGATGGGAGAAAAGGTGGACACCTCCTAACAGAAATTGTAGCAGTGATAATTAAACAGAAAACAAAATACATTAGAGATCCTAACATCAAGCAAAACTGACTGAGTAAGGCACTAAGCACCCGGCTAGCTTAAGAGTAGATAATACAATGAAGTCCAGCAAAGCCAGAAGGGCGGATCCAGACTAAATAGGGAAAAAAGGTAATGTGACAAGCAAACTGAAACAAAACCTAACAAGAGGGTTCTAACACCCATGGCCAGGGACGATACCTTTCCCTCACTGCCATTGGGTCAATGTTGGTGAGCCGGGTACTGATCTTGCGTTTGGCGCTGTACATGTTCTGCCAACTCCAAGGATTGCAGGAATCAAGTCTGTACACATTGACTCCTCCTCCTACTCCAGTTCCTCAGAATCATCGCTGCAGGACCCGTCACGGTCTACCTCCACATGGACCCGTGAACGCTAACCTGTTGCGACCGATATGAGCACAGCCGTGGCCAAACGTCAACAAGCCGTCCTGAAATTAATTTCTATGGGGAATGGAAGCCACACAGCGCAGGAGCTCTGGAATGCCATCAAGCAGGAGAGCGACGTGTGGTTTTTGTCAGCGAATCTCCAGCCAGGCTTTGTAGTGTGTGAGAATGGCCGAAATCTGGTGGCAGCTCTGGGCCTTGGCAACCTCACTCACATACCATGTCTGGCACATGTGCTCAACTTGGTCGTGCAGAGTTTTTTGAGGGACTATCCGGATCTTGATGCACTGCTGCACAAGGTCCGCCTACAGTGCGCTCCCTTGCGACGTTCCAGCATGGCCAGATCGCTGATTGCAGCTCTGCAACGCTGATTTTGCCTTCCTGAACATCGCATCATATGTCATGTACCCACCAGCTGTAATTACACGTTACATATGTTGGAGCGGTTTGTGTGAGCAGCAGCCAACAGTAATGGAGTATCAGCTGCATCAGGCGCAATCAACTCGCAATTTGCGCCGTTCACACTTCACCAGTACTGAGTGTGCCTCTATAATAATAATAATAATAATCTTTATTTATATAGCGCCAACATATTCCGCAGCGCTTTACAGTTTAACAGTTTCAGAACACAAGTCATAAGTAACAACGTTAACAATACAATAATTAAAGCAATATAAGCTGCCCCTGCTCGTGAGAGCTTACAATATACAATGAGGTGGGGGATATACAAAGTACAGGTGTTTATATACAATGGTGTATTTACAATGATGGTCCAGCCATTTTGAGTGAGTGATGTATGGATGGAGATAGTGAATGGGCTACACACACAGACTTACACATAGAATGACTTTGATTAGTGAATGTGATAGGCCGCTGTGAACAAATGTTTTTTGAGTGAGCGCCTGAAACCATGCTAATTGCGGATAGTCCTAATTTCTTAGGGTAGAGCATTCCAGAGGATTGGCGCAGCACGGGAGAAGTCTTGGAGTCGGGGTGGGAGGTACGGATTAGTGCAGAGGTTAGTCAAGGTCGTTTGCAGAGCGCAGCAGTCGGTTAGGCCGATAGATAGAAATGAGGGAGGAGATGTAGGGGGGTGCTGCACTGTGGAGAGCTTTGTGGGTGAGAACCAGTACTTTGAATCGGATACTATAATGAATGGGCAGACAGTGTAAGGACTGGCGAAGGACTCTATGAAGGACATCTGCCACGTTTTGCGTGAGTTTGATGAGTCAACGCGGATGGCGAGTGCAGATGATGCACTAGTCAGCCTGACTGTCCCCCTTACCTGCTTGCTTAAAAAAACACTGCAAGCACTAACGGATGAGGTTTGGGAAGAGGTGGAGGATGAGGAGTCACAAATTCCATCACCTTCTGGACAGTCAGCGCAATGTGGTTCCTCACAAAGGGCTGGGCAGGGCTCACTTTGTGAGGAGGAGTCAATGGAGGAGGAAGACATTGCTCCAGAGGGAGGTACACAACGCTGTAGTCAGTATGTATAGCGAGGGTGGGGTGATGCAGAGCAGGCAGAGATGACGCCTCTTGCAGGGGACAGCGTTTCTTGGCCAGTTGGGATTCTGCAGCACATGGTTGATTTCATGCTGCAGTGCCTGAGAAACGACCGCCGCATCGCCCACATTCTCACCACGTCTGATTATTGGGTGTCCACCCTCCTAGACCCTCGCTACCGGTACAAGTTACAAAGCCTCATCACACCGTTGAACCGTGAGCGTAAAATACGGGAGTACCAACACACACTGGTGCAATACATAATGTTCTCCATTCCAGCCGAGAGCACTGCTGCTGCTACTGCTTTACAAAGCAGCTGTGTGCGTCGAGGCAGTGGAGACAGCTCTGAAACAAGAGGGAGCACAAGCAGCGCCTCTGCACAGGGCAAGATGTTATGATTTGGTAGCTGAGGAGAGCAGGCAAAAAAGGCAATACACCAGAGAGGTTGGAATCTATGGGATTGCAGTACCCTGAATCACCACCACATCTAAAGGCAGCCGTGGAGCGTACCTACGTTGGTCCTAGACGCCTCGTCACAGCCTGAGAAGCTAACTACACCTAAAGATAGAAAGAGGAAAGCTATCTGGCCCGGAGCAGATCCACAAAGAACATAGAAAGCCCCCAAACATGTAATGGCGGTTAGACAAGAAGAAATACTGACACAGACACAAAATAGTATGATCAAACGTTGGTGCCCAAACTTCCTAAATAGAAAAGGATAGGAAGGGCACTTACTGCAATCGAAAAAAACACTGAAAAGTAACAACTATACTAATTACAAAAACAGCTGAGATCACACGACCTCTACCACCTAAATTAGTTCTCTGGTGTAACAAAAAATAAACAGCAGCCACTGAAAAACTGGAAAAGGCAAATGAACAAACAACAGTGGCTGAACTAAACTGAGAGGAGCACGAGCCCCCCAAGGGGACCCGGCAGACCCCACAGAAGTGCATTACAAAATGCAAAAAACAAGCACAAAAAAATAAAATAAGACAATGTCTTATCTGTTAGCAAAACATGCAGGCACGAAACAGCAAGCTACAAAGTGTACAGGAATCAAAGATGAGACCAGAACAATTGATCACCGGCAACCGTGATGGGAGGTAACCTCCCTTATATAAGACCAGTCACTAACAACGGATCTCCAATCTTCACAATCTTCATTGGATTGTTCTGTACTGTTTGTAACCACCAGAGGGAGATTGTTCTCAGAATTCATTTTTAGCACATTCACAACAGCAAGACCAGTATGTTACAAATGTGGCGAAGTTTTGTGGCAGCACCACCAATGTCTACACCATCCGAGACGGCTCCAGTCAGCAGGAGGCAACGTTTCCGTAAGATGGTGACAGACTACATGTCTTGCCCTCTCAGTGTATTCCCAGATGGCTCTTCCCCATTCAAGTTTTGGGTCTGAAAGCTGCATATATGGCCATAGCTTAGCCAGTATGCATTGGAGGTGCTGGCTTGCCCTGCTGCCAGTGTATTATCGGAGCGCTTCTTTAGTGATGCAGGTGGTGTACTAACAGACCGTCGCATGCGACTATCCTCCGATAATGTAGACCGGATTCATTTTCTGAAAATGAACAAGTCATGGATCTGGCCTGAATTTGACTGGCCGGTTTCAGATTACATAACTGGTTGGCAACGTTATCCATGTCTCCTGTTATGTTCATCTTTCTACCACCTGAACTCTACTCCCTGGGCTACAACACTGCCAGTTGCTGCTCAGAAGTGTCGTGTCCACAGACCAATACACAAGCTATAGTGTTAGTGTGGTTCAGTAACGCCTGCTGTTCCCCTGCTGTGTGTCTGGCAAAAATTAATGCTGCTAACTCCAAATTAAACTTCAAACATCTCATACTAGGCCTCTGCCTACACCCTCCTTGACCCTGTGTTTCAACACCGCCAGTTGCTGGTCACAAGTGTTGGATGCACAGCTCAAAACAATCGCTGATGTGTTTGTGGGGTTCAGTAACGCCTGCTGTTCCCCTGCTGTTTGTCCGGCAAAAATTAATGCTAGCTAGATACACATGTTGAATAAAACATTACATGTTAAAGTGGCTACTGCTACACATAGATAAGAGGCTACACCCTTAGTTCTAAGCTGTAAACAAGTGAAACGTCACCTTTAAAACCATAAAATTATTAGTCTTTGTCACAAATCTGTAACAAAATAATTGTGACCTATTACTGCAGATATCCACATGTTGAACACAAATACTAACACAAAAGCCTACCTATGCTATAGGGTACTGATGGTGAACCTTCTCACTACATAACTTAGACAAATCAAACTCACAGCATGCCTCAAATGCTGCAATGTTGGAAGTGCATAATTTGGTTAGAACTTTGACAACACCTGCAGTGCGAAGGTTAGCCTTCAGTGTTCTTGGCTTTTACATAAAAGCATACAAGTAAATATAATAATCCATTGCTGATTAAGGGACGTGATGTACACCTGTAATATTGTGCAAACAATTGATGTAGGACTAGTCCTCTTCAACATTACTTATATTTGTGTCATTAGAAAAAATACATATTTAATTACAAATTTAACAACCCATATCATAAAGGTCCATCATGTAAACATGAAAATTGGTAACAAAAATCATGCATTACCTTGTTAAAGTCAATAGTGCGTAGTCACAATAGCAAAATATATACCTGAAAGTGGTGCTGAAACAACGACAACTGATAGAAAAGGTGAATGATATCTACTTATCAGACTGAATAGTGACACATGTACAATGTCGATATAATACTGTAGCTTAACAAAAAGGCTGTTTGCAACCAATGTATTGTATACGGATGGAAGCGCGTCACACTAATAGATTTTAGTTATTTGAAATAGAATGTAGCAGCACCAATTAGAGAACAATGTCAAGGATGAGGCAGTGAGACATGCTCAGCAGAGTACAAGCAGCAGTGGTTGAAGAACTAACTGGAGCGGGTTCTGCACTCCAACTATGAAAACCTCAGACTACAGTGAAAACTGCACACAACTGTTCAGTATCTGTGAAAGGCCCGTTTCTGTACTTCTATACTGTTTGCAACCAATGTATTGGATAATGATGGAAGCACGTCACACTAATAGATTTGATTATTTTGAAATAGAATGTAGCAGCACCAATTAGAGAAAAATGTCAAGTATGAGACAGTGAGACACGCTCAGCAGAGTACAAGCAGCGGTGGTTGAAGAAATAACTGGAGCGGGATCTGCACTCCAATAATGAAAACCTCAGATTACAGTGAAAACTGCACACAACTGTTCAGTATCTGTGAAAGGCCCGTTTGTGTACTTCTATATTGTTTGCAACCAATGTATTGGATAATGATGGAAGCATGTCACACTAATAGATTTGATTATTTTGAAATATAATGTAGCAGCACAATTAGAGAAAAATGTCAAGGATGAGACAATGAGACACGCTCAGCAGAGTACAAGCAGCGGTGGTTGAAGAAATAACTGGAGCGGGATCTGCACTCCAATAATGAAAACCTCAGATTACAGTGAAAACTGCACACAACTGTTCAGTATCTGTGAAAGGCCCGTTTGTGTACTTCTATATTGTTTGCAACCAATGTATTGGATAATGATGGAAGCACGTCACACTAATAGATTTGATTATTTTGAAATATAATTAGCAGCAACAATTAGAGAAAAATGTCAAGGATGAGACAGTGAGACACGCTCAGCAGAGTACAAGCAGCGGTGGTTGAAGAAATAACTGGAGCGGGATCTGCACTCCAATAATGAAAACCTCAGATTACAGTGAAAACTGCACACAACTGTTCAGTATCTGTGAAAGGCCCGTTTGTGTACTTCTATATTGTTTGCAACCAATGTATTGGATAATGATGGAAGCACGTCACACTAATAATTTGATTATTTTGAAATATAATGTAGCAGCAACAATTAGAGAAAAATGTCAAGGATGAGACAGTGAGACACGCTCAGCAGAGTACAAGCAGCGGTGGTTGAAGAAATAACTGGAGCGGGATCTGCACTCCAATAATGAAAACCTCAGATTACAGTGAAAACTGCACACAACTGTTCAGTATCTGTGAAAGGCTTGTTTGTGTACGTCTATATTGTTTGCAACCAATGTATTGGATAATGATGGAAGCACGTCACACTAATAGATTTGATTATTTTGAAATATAATGTAGCAGCAACAATTAGAGAAAAATGTCAAAGATGAGACAGTGAGACACGCTCAGCAGAGTACAAGCAGCGGTGGTTGAAGAAATAACTGGAGCGGGATCTGCACTCCAATAATGAAAACCTCAGATTACAGTGAAAACTGCACACAACTGTTCAGTATCTGTGAAAGGCCCGTTTGTGTACTTCTATATTGTTTGCAACCAATGTATTGTATACGGATGGAAGCACGTCACACTAATAGATTTTTTTTTTTAAATATAATGTAGCAGCAATAATTAGAGAAAAATGTCAAGGATGAGACAGTGAGACACGCTCAGCAGAGTACAAGCAGCAGTGTTTGAAGAACTAACTGGAGCGGGATCTGCACTAAAAAAAAAAAACCTCACAGACTAGAGTGAACACTGCACACAACTGTTCACTATCTCTGAAAACCTCCTTTGTGGGCTTCTATACTGTTTGCAACCAATGTATTGTATACGGATGGAAGCACGTCACACTAATAGATTTGTTTTTTTAAAAAAAGAGAATGTAGCAGCACCAATTATAGAAAAATGTCAAGGATGAGGCAGTGAGACACGCTCAGCAGGGTACAAGCAGCAGTGGTTGAAGAACTAAGTGGAGCGTGATCTGCACTCCAAAAAGAAATACCTCACAGACTACAGTGAACACTGTACACAACTGTTCACAATCTGTGAAAGGCTCCTTTATGTAATTCTATAGTGTTTGCAACCAATGTATTGGATATGGATGGAAGCACGTCACACTATAATTTCAATTGAATGGAGCAGCAAGAATTACAGTAAAGAAAAAAAAAAGAGTCTGTGAGTGACACGTGCAGATGCCTACAAACAGCGTTGGATGCAGAGCAAACAGCAGCGTCATCTGCACTCTCACACACACACCTTGCAGAGCTGTTAAAACAACACTGCAAAGCAAAAGGAAGCTTTACACAGCGGTTGGTAAACTAGCCTGCCTAAAGCACAGTACACAAAATCGCAATCTCTAACTGTCCCTCAGAGTCAGCACAGCAGCGTTCTGTCCCTAACTGAATTCACAGCACAGTGACGCTAAAATGGCGGCGGCGCCTTTTATAGTGCATTCTGACATCATTTCAGCATCCAATCACAGCCATGCCATTAGTTAACATGACCGCAGCAGTACAGGATGTGCCCACACTTCTTAGGATTCCTCATTGGCTGACTAAAATCACATTGCCTCTCAAAGAATTTTGGGAACTTCCGATTCCGGTATACGATATATGGAAAAAATCGGAACTAAGTATCGGAATTCCGATACAGCGAATATCGGCCGATACCTGATACTTGCGGTATCGGAATGCACAACTCTAGTTAGGAGTCAACGCACTTTAGACACTATAATATATTAGTTTTTATTATTATTTTTTTATATTTTATTTTTTATTTTTCATTTTATTTATTTTTTATTTTATTTTCATTTTTAAACTTCTAGTGCATACACATAATATTCACAAGCATTACATCATTGATGGGACTGTGATTCCCGTCCTTTATGGATATTAATAAAAAAAGGTTTTTATCATTCCTATGCATATATATAATTCACAGTTATCATATTATAGACGAGACTGAGGTTTTTGTCTTTTATGGATTCTAATCGAGAACTTCTTCATTATTCTACAGTCATGGCCAAAAGTTTTGAGAATGACACAAATATTAATTTTTACAAAGTCTACTGCTTCACTTTTTCTAATGGCAATTTGCATATACTCCAGAATGTTATAAAGAGTGATCAGCTTAACAGCATTTACTTGCAAAGTCAATATTTGGCTAGAAAATGAACTTTATCCCCCAAAACACATTTCAACATCAATGCAGCCCTGCCTTAAAAGGACCAGCTAACCTCTTTTCAATGATTGCTCCATTAACACAGGTGTGTAACGCTGGTATTGTCTGTACTTTGTTTTCCAGCGTTACTCTGCATGTCTTTTGCATTAACCCTTTTGCTCCTTTCCCCCTAACCAGCTGGGATACTGTTGTCTGTTACCTGTATGGATGCTGCTCAGTTCCCAGCTCTGCTGCGTGGCCGTACTTGCGTGAGTGTCTCCGCTGCGTTGCATGACCACCCGCATGTGCGGTCCCTGACCTGCTGCAGAAGCCATCCGTAGCTTGCAAAGTCCTCTGCAGTGATGCATGACTTACTACGTGTGTGGCAGCAGCTTCTGTCAGGCGCCTGGACTGCTGTGAAGACCATCCGTAGGTTGCAAAGTCCTCTGCAATGGTGCATGATTTACTACGTGTGTGGCAGCAGCCACTGTCAGTTGTTCCTCTGTAATGAGTTGTCTGGCTCTGCATAGGGGGCTCGGCCCACACCTGTCCTGCTTTTATGAGGATTGGGTGTGTACTAGAATTACTGTTCCAGCCTATCGCTGTGAAGCAGCTCATATATAAAGTTCCCCAGCCCTGATGGGCGTTGCCAGAGCTTCACATTATGTCTACATTATGTTCCTGAACCTAGCCGTGTGTGTTGGTTTGCAGCTCCTGCTCTGAGTGAGATCAGCTCTGGAGAGCTGATTCCCCTTGTCCTGTCTTGTGTTTCTGCCTGGGGCTTAGTACCCAGATCGCCGTTCCTGGAGGCTGCATATCCAGGCCTGTTCCTGTTGTATCTTGTTTCCTGAATCCCTGATCCTGGATCTAACCCGGTACCTGAATGTCTGAACTGTGTCTTGTGTTTCCGCCTATGCTGGGGGCTGATTACCCAGATCGCCGTTCCTGGAGGCTGTATATCCAGGCCTGTTCCTGCTGTGTCTAATTACCTGAACCCCTGATCCTGGATCGCATCCTGTACCTGACTGTCTGAACTGTCTCCTCTGTGTTATGTTCCTGAAATCCTGCTGTGTCCAGAACCCTGTGCCAGTGACTGTGAATCCTTGCTATATAACCTGAGTTCATCTTGGAAGGAGGAGTCCGGTGTGTGCTGAGTTTCTGTTACTCTGTGCTCAGCTTCTGTGCAATCCCCGGCCAGCTCCCGTTGAGCCTGGCGGGGCTTGCACCAGACCGCTGGGGTTCCTTTTCAGGTCGCTGCCAGATGTCCGGATCCTATGCCTGATGACCATGGCCTGATGTCTGATGTCCGACGACCACTTCCAGATGTCCGGATCCTGTCTCCCTGAGACCCAATCCGTGTTCCTGATGTTCCAGTCCGTGTTCCTGACTCCCTGAGATCCAATCCATGTTCCTGTCCGTGTTCCTGACTCCCTGAGACCCAATCCGTGTTCCTGATGTTCCGATGTCCTGCCAGTTCCTCCTTGGTCTACCCTGTGATGACGTCTGTCCTGGGTCAGTGTCTGATGTTCTCTTGCTGAGCCTGTGCTACGCCTAAGGCCTGAGAGAGAGGCCGTCCTAGTATGCCCGTGCCAGATGACCCTGGACTTCATCAACCCGTGATGACCCCGCCATCGTCTGACGTTCGTCCTGGGCCGGTGTCTGATGTTCTCCTGCTGAGCCTGTGCTACGCCCGAGGCCTGAGAGTGAGGCCATACTAGTATGCCCGTGCCAGATGATCCTGGACTGCATCTACCCGTAATGACCCCGCCATCGTCTGAAGTCTGTCTGAGGTCGGTGTCTGATGTTCTCCTGCTGAGCCTGTGCTACGCCTAAGGCCTGAGAGAGAGGCCGTCCAAGTATGCCCGTGCCAGATAACCCTGGACTGCATCTACCCGTGATGTCCTCCAGCACTCGTCTGTGATCCTGAGTCGTGTACCCTTCTCTGATGTGCGGAATCGGGAGCCCAGTTTTATGTTTTGTTTATGTACTGTGTTTCTTTAAGTAAACTTTATGTTTCTTCTTACCTGAAGTTGTGCGGTGTTGTCTAGTCCTGCAGGTCGCCACCTTGCCCACATGCTCAGCTGCCACGGATCCCAGTCGCTGCCCTTCCCTAGCCCGGGCAGGCCCGGGTCTCCCTCCGTGGTCCAGTGGGTCCACATTCTCTTACCATCTGGGACGCATGCCTCATGTCGTCGTGGACTGGCGGCGTGGGAGCATTGGCTAGCTAGGCAAGCTATGCCATGTCCCAACGCCCCGCAGCCGTGGGAAGCGTCACAAGGTGTGGGTGTTGATGAGGACATGGCGGGAGATAAATCCGTCATGATTAAGTAAGAATGACACCACTGGACACTTTAAAAGGAGGCTGGTGCTTGGCATCATTGTTTCTCTTCTGTTAACCATGGTTATCTCTAAAGAAACACGCGCAGTCATCATTGCAATGCACAAAAATGGCCTAACAGGGAAGAGTATCGCAGCTAGAAAGATTGCACCTCAGTCAACAATCTATCGCATCATCAAGAACTTTAAGGAGAGAGGTTCCATTGTTGCCAAAAAGGCTTCAGGGCGCCCAAGAAAGACCAGCAAGTGCCAGGACCGTCTCTTAAAAGTGTTTCAGCTGCGGGATAGGGCTACCAGTAGTGCAGAGCTTGCTCAGGAATGGCAGCAGGCAGGTGTGAGTGCATCTGCACGCACTGTGAGGCGGAGACTCTTGGAGCAAGGCCTGGTCTCAAGGAGGGCAGCAAAGAAGCCACTTCTCTCCAGAAAAAACATCATAGACAGACTGATATTCTGCAAAAGGTACAGGCAGTGGACTGCTGAGGACTGGGTAAAGTTATTTTCTCTGATGAATCCCCTTTTCGATTGTTTGGGACATCAGGAAAACGCCTCATTCGGAGAAGACAAGGTGAGCGCTACCACCAGTCTTGTCTCATGCCAACTGTTAAGCATCCTGAAACCATTCATGTGTGGGGTTGCTTCTCAGCCAAGGGAATCGGCTCTCTCACAGTCTTGCCTAAAAACACAGCCATGAATAAAGAATGGTACCAGAATGTCCTCCATTAGCAACTTCTCCCAACCCTCCAAGAGCAGTTTGGCGATCAACAATGCCTTTTCCAGCATGATAGAGCACCTTGTCATAAAGCAAAGGTGATAACTAAATGGCTCAGGGAACAAAACATAGAGATTTTGGGTCCATGGCGTGTAAACTCCCCAGATCTTAATCCCATTGAGAACTTGTTTTCAATCATCAAGAGACGGGAGGACAAACAAAAACCAAAAAATTCTGACAAAATGAAAGCATTGATTGTGCAAGAATGGACTGCTATCAGTCAGGATTTGGTCCAGAAGTTGATTGAGAGCATGCCAGGGAGAATTGCAGAGGTCCTGAAGAAGGGTCAACACTGCAAATATTGACTTGCTGCATTAACTCATTCTAACTGTCAATATAAGCTTTTTTTACTCATGTTTGCAATTATTATATTTCTGTCTGTGGTAAAAATGTCTGTCAAACACACATAAAAACCAGAGGGCAGCAGATCATGTGAAAATATAATATTTGTGTCATTCTCAAAACTTTTGATCATGACTGTAGTACAAACGATTGTGTAATTTGTGTCCATTCTGTTATATTGTTAGATCCGTAGGTGTTGTACAATACTTATAATTGATATCGGCTGACTCATACCGTGGTCTGGTGCGCATGACCGGAACTGGCCGTGTCTGGGCTTTCCCGATGTGTTCCAGTGAGAGGTGTGTGACTCTGGTTGCTAAGTAGCACCAAGTTGCGTACATCTCGGGAGCACAGGAGGAAATGACCTGTTCAATGACGGGCTGGAGTTTGCGCATGCGCCATTTCATGACCCGGCTTTAGAATATAGACAGCAATTTTTATTGGATGCCGGTCCTTATATATAGTAACACCGGAGCTGATTAAGGCCACGCCTCCTGACGCAGAAGCAGTGAAACGCGTGTTGAGGCGGCAGTCCAGGGGGAATCCTTCTGATTTTGTTTTGATGTAAGTACGGACACAATTTTGTACACAGGCATTTCATGTTTACATTGCACTTGAAGCACTTTAGGTGCTAGTTTAGGTTGTATAGTAAAAAGCTCACTTGGTCTTTTCCACTACTATTTGTGAATTGAATTCCTTTTGATAAGGGTCAAAAAAATTTCCTAATTAGTGGGGTACATGCACCTAAGCATTAGCACATGTATATTTATTCAAAAAAAATTTTAAAATGCCTGTGGATTTATTGTTTTTTACATATTGTGTTCCGTGGATTTAATATGAATTACCGTATATACTCATGTATAAGCCGACCCGTGTATAAGCAGACCCCCCTAATTTTGCCACAAAAAACTGGGAAAACTTATTGACTCGCGTATAAGCCTAGGGTGAAAATGATTATGCCCCCATATGATTCTCCAAAGATTATGCCCACATATGCTCCACAGATTATGCCCCCATATGCTCCAGATTATGCCCCCATATATTCCACAGATTATGCCCCATATGCTCCATATTATGCCCCCATATGTTCCACAGATTATGCCCCCATATGCTCCAGATTATGCCCAATATGCTTCAGAGATTATGCCTCCATATGCTCCAGATTATGCCCCCATTATTCCACAGCTTATGCCCCCATATGCTCCATATTATGCCCCCATATGCTCCATATTATGCCCCATATGTTCCACAGTTTATGACCTCATATGCTCCATATTATGCCCCCATATGCTCCATATTATGCCCCATATGTTCCACAGTTTATGACCTCATATGCTCCATATTATGCCCCCATATGCTCCAGATTATGCCCCATATGTTCCACAGTTTATGCCCCATATGCTCCATATTAAGCCCCCATATGCTCCAGATTATGCCCCATATGTTCCACAGCTTATGCCCCCATATGCTCTATATTATGCCCCATATGCTCCAGATTATGCCCCATATGTTCCACAGCTTATGCCCCCATATGCTCCAGATTATGCCCACATATGCTGCACAATTATGCCCCATAGTATAGGCCTCATATGCTGCTGCTGCAAAAAAAAATGACATACTCACCTCTCGTAGCTGGGGGCCAGGTGCCGGTGTCCTGAGCAGGCGGTGACACCGGCGCGCTATGGGGGACAGGTGCCGGTGTCACCGCTCGCTCAGGACCCCGGCACTTGTAATATTTACCTGTCCTCGGTCCACCGCAGCGCACTGCTCCCTAGGTCAGACTCCTCTGGCTGTGAATGATCAGGCAGGGGGCAGGGCGCGCACTAACGACGTCATCGCGCCCTCTGCCTGAACATTCACAGCCAGAGGAGAGTCAGACCGAGGGAGCAGTGCGCTGTGGTGAACCGAGGGACAGATAAATATAGCTATACTTACCCCTCCGCCGTGCGTCCCTGCAGCCTCTCCTCTTTTCCGGCGCTCTCCGCAGTGCTTCAGCGGTCACGTGGTACCGCTCATTAAAGTCATGAATATGTGCATATTCATGACTTTAACCCCTTCATGACCCAGCCTATTTTGACCTTAAAGACCTTGCCATTTTTTGCAATTCTGACCAGTGTCCCTTTATGAGGTAATAACTCAGGAACGCTTCAACGGATCCTAGCGATTCTGAGACTGTTTTTTCGTGACACATTGGGCTTCATGATGGGGGTAAATTTAGGTCGATAATTTTTGCGTTTATTTGAGAAAAAAATGGAAATTTGGCGAAAATTTTGAAAATGTTGTAATTTTCAAATTTTGAATTTTTATTCTGTTAAACCAGAGAGTTATGTGACACAAAATAGTTAATAAATAACATTTCCCACATGTCTACTTTACATCAGCACAATTTTGAGAACAACATTTTTTTTTGTTAGGAAGTTATAAGGGTTAAAAGTTGACCAGAGATTTCTCATTTTTACAGCAAAATTTACAAAACCATTTTTTTTAGGGACCACCTCACATTTGAAGTCATTTTGAGGAGTCTATATGGCAGAAAATACCCAAAAGTGACACCTTTATAAAAACTGCACCCTCAATCTACTCAAAACTGCATTCAAGAAGATTATTAACCTTCAGGTGCTTCACAGGAACTAAAGCAACGTGGAAGGAAAAAATGGACATTTTAATTTTTCCAACAAAAATTTTTTTTAGCATCAATTTTTTCATTTTTACATGGGCAACAGGATAAAATGGATCCTAAAATTTGTTGGGCAATTTCTCCTGAGTACACAGATACCTCATATGTGGTCATAAACCACTGTTTGGGCGCATTGCAGGGCTCAGAATGGAAGGAGCGCCATTTGACTTTTTGAATGGAAAATTTGCTGGAATATTTAGCGGTTGCCATGTTTCATTTGGAGAGTCCCTGTGTGCCTAAACATTGGAGCTCCCCCACATGTAACCCCATTTTGGAAACTAGACCCCTAAGGAACTTATCTAGATGCATAGTGAGCACTTTGAACCCCAGGTGCTTCACAAATTGATCCGTAAAAAAATAAAGTACTTTTTTTTTCACAAAAATTTTCTTTTAGCCTCATTTTTTTTCATTTTCACATGGGCATCAGTATAAATTGGATCCTAAAATTTGTTGGGCAATTTCTCCTGAGTACACAGATACCTCATATGTTGTCATAAACCACTGTTTGTGCGCACAGCAGGCTCAGAAGGGAAGGAGCGCCATTTGACTTTTTGAATAGAAAATATGCTGGAATATTTAGCGGTTGCCATGTCGCATTTGGAGAGTTCCTGTGTGCCTAAACATTGGAGCTCCCCACAAGTGACCCCATTTTGGAAACTAGACCCCCTAATGAACTTATCTAGATGCATAGTGAGCACTTTGAACCCCCAGGTGCTTCACAAATTGATCCGTAAAAAAAAAGAAAGTACTTTTTTTTCACAAAAATTTCCTTTTAGCCTCAGTTTTTACATTTTCACATGGGCAACAGTATAAATTGGATCCCAAATTTGTTGGGCAATTTCTCCTGAATACACAGATACCTCATATGTGGTCATAAACCACTGTTTGGGCGCACGACAGGGCTCAGAAGGGAAGGAGCGCCATTTAACTTTTTAAATGACAAATATGCTGGAATATTTAGCGGTTGCATTGTCGCATTTGGAGAGTTCCTGTGTGCCTAAACATTGGAGCTCCCCCACAAGTGACCCCATTTTGGAAACTAGACATCCTAAGGAGATTATCTACATGCATAGTGAGCACTTTGAACCCCCAGGTGCTTCACAGAAGTTTATAATGCAGAGCCGAGAAAATAAAAAATCATTTTTTTTTCTCAAAAAATGATTTTTTAGCCCACTATTTTTTATTTTCACAATGGTTACAGGAGAAATTGGACCCCAAAAGTTGTTGTCCAGTTTGTCCTGAGTATGCTAGTACCCCATATGTGGGGGGAACCACTGTTTGGGCACATGTCAGGGCTCGGAAGGGATGTAGTGACGCTTTGAAATGCCGACTTGATGGAATGGTCTGCGGGCATCTTGTTACGTTTGCAGAGCCCCTGATGTGCCTAAACAGTAGAAACTCCCCACAAGTGACCCCATTTTGGAAACTAGACCCGCAAAGAACTTATCTAGATGTGTGGTGAGCACTTTGAACCCTCAAGGGCTACACAGAAGTTTATAACGCCCGGGCATGAAAATAAAAAAATCATATTTTTTCCACAAAAATAATTTTTTAGTCCCCAATTTTTTTCCCCTTTGTTAACAGGAGAAATTAGAACCCCCAAAGTTGTAGTGCAATTTTTCCCGAGTACGCTGATACCCCATATGTGGGGATAAACCACTGTTTGGGCATACGTCGGGGCTTGGAATAAAGGGAGCACTGTTTGACTTTTTGAACGCAAAATTTGCAGGAATCAATGGTGGCGCCATGTCGCGTATGGAGACCCCCTGATGTGCCTAAATAGTGGAAACCCCTCAATTCTAACTCTAACCCTAACCCCAACACACCCCTAACCCCAACCCTAACCCCTACACACACCTAACCCTAATACAAACCCTAACCATAACCCTAACTCCAACACACCCCTAACCCTAATCACAACTCTAACCATAAACCTAACCACAAGCCTAAACCTAATTCCAACCCTAACCCTAATTCCAACCCTAACCCAAATTCCAACCCTAACACTAATTCTAACCTTAACCCTAATTCTAACCCTAATGCTAACCCTAACCCTAGTTCTAACCCTAAGGCTGGGTTCATATTGCGTTTTACCAGCCCGTTCAACATGTAGCGTTGACCGGCTGGTAACGGTATAGCATAATGCGATCGCGTTGTGCTATACCCGCTAGCGCAGATGAATCAGCAGATGATTCATCTGTGCTAGCGGTGACGGAGCCCAGACACTGCAGCCCGTGTCCGAGGCTCCGTCACTGAATGACGGCACGTCGCGAACACATGCCGCTTTACGGCATGCGTTGCGATGCGCACACAAATGGGGTGAATGGCAGCGTTAACGGACTGCGTTACACCGCGTTATACCGCGGTGAAACGCAGTCCATCTAACGGACTGCCATAATGCAATATGAACTCAGCCAAACCCTGAGGCCCCATGCACACGTTGCGGATTCACTTGCGGATTTTTCATAAATCCGCAGGTAAAATGACCTGCGTTTTACCTGCGAATTTAGCGCTGATTTGCTGCGGTTTTTCCCTGCGTTTTTACACCTATAATGGAATAGGTGTAAAACCGCTGCGGAATCCGCACAAAGAATTGACATGCTGCGGATTTAAAACTGCAGCAAATCCGCATGTGCACAGCGTTTTTTTTAACCATTTATTTGCATTGTACTGTACGTGGTTTCTGGATCTACTGTGGATCCGCAGCGCCAAATCCGCTGCGGATCCGCAGCAAAATCTCCGCTGCGGATCTGCAGCAAAATCCACAGCGGATCCGCAGCAAAATCCGCCGCAGATCCCCAGCAAAATCCGCCGTGGATCAGCAGCAAAATTCGCCGCGGATCAGCAGCAAAATCCGCCGCGGATCATCAGCAAAATCCGCCGCGGATCATCAGCAAAATCCACCGCGGATCAGCAGCAAAATCCGCCGCGGATCAGCAGCAACAGCCGCCGCGGATCAGCAGCAGGATCCGCAGCAATATCCGCCGCGGATCCGCAGCAATATCAGCCGCGGATCCGCAGCAATATCCGCCGCGGATCAGCAGCGATATCCGCCGCGAATCCGCAGCGATATCCGCAGCGGATCCGCAGCAAAATCCACCGCGGATCAGCAGCAAAATCAGTTGCGGATCAGCAGCAAAATCCGCTAGGAAAAAAAAAAAAATTCTTTATTTTATTATTTGTCCCTACCTATGACAGGGGGGGTGTTCATTTAATTTTTTTTTTATTTTGATCACTGTGACAGTTTATCACAGTGATCAAAATACATTTTTGAACACTGGAGGGCGCACTGCGCATGCGCCGGCCGGCGGGCGCACTGCGCATGCGCCCGCCATTTTCCAAGATGGCGGCGCCCATGAAGAATCCCGGGCAGCCGCCGGGACGGATCCAGGGATGTCGGTGGACCGGGAGAGGTGAGTAGGGGGGGTCGGATGGTAAGGGGGGGATCGGAAGGTGGGGGCAGCGGATCGCAGGAGCAGGGGAGCAGATAGTGACTGCGGTGACCGATCACTCCCATCTTTCAGTGGCGGCGGCCGATCACCACCGTGACTCGATGTGGGGGGGTCAGATCACGGTCTCCAGCCATGGCAGATGCTATTGCAGCATCGGCCATGACTGGATTGTAATATTTCACCAGTTTCATTGGTGAAATATTACAAATCGCTCTGATTGGCTGTTTCACTTTTAACAGCCAATCAGAGCGATCGTAACCACGTGGGGGTTAAGCCACCCCCACTGTGGTGATGCGCAAGGGGTCCTGTGCCTGCGGGTCGGGTGACCTTTCAGTGACGCCGGTCACCTGGCCCGCAGGAACATGATTTATAGCATGACGCCTACGTTGGCGTCATGGGTCGGGATGGCACAGGTTTTCATGACGCCAACGTAGGCGTCATGGGTCGGGAAGGGGTTAATGAGCGGTGCCATATGACCGCTGCAGGAAGGAGCCGGAGATCGTGGGAGAAGCAGGGGGGCTGCAGAGACCGCGACAGCGGAGGGGTGAGTATGATCCGACTCCCCCGCTCCCCCGCCGACCCCCGTATATGACCCGCGTATAAGCCGAGAGGGGAACTTTCAGCCCTAAAAAATGGGCTGAAAATCTCGGCTTATACATGGGTATATACGGTAATTTAATCCCCCATGCTATTCGCCTGCTTAGTGAGTTTCTCTGTCATATTATGCATTTTAATTTTTGATGTAATAAAATATATTGATTTTTTATTCCTAAAATACTCTTTGACCTTTTCTTACTTGAATTAGTATCAAGGTTTATCCTTTTGTATTGTTCCTACGATTTTAAAAAATACCTCAAAACTAAGTAATTATTCAACTTTATGCAGTCACTTCATAATTAAATATACCTTGGTCAATAGAGTGGGGTACAAATAATGCACAGATTTTTAAACCACGTTCTAGGGCAAGGGAAAAGTCATAAACATAGTTTCATTTATTGATGCTACACAACACTGTATTTTTTTTTTATTTGCTTGCCATATTTTGCATTTGTCTGGAAAGAAAATGCAGTAAGAAGCTTTTAAACATCTACCTTGTTTAATTTTCAAGAGACTGACTGTGAGCAATATTTTTAATTTAAGGCATGGTAATATTGTCTTATACCAGTGAGCAAAAGTTTGAGGAATGTCAACATGTCACAATGATTTGGTCACAAGAGCTGCAAACTTTTCAATAAAACATTGTCATTTCTTAATATATATTTATGACTTTTAAACAGTATTGAAGAAAAAGTATCACTAATAAGGATGCTGTATAGTATTATTGTAAAACATTCACAACTTAATATGTTCAAATACAACATGATGAATCAGTCATTCTAATATTTAGGCTGTCACCTAATGTATGACTTCAAATATAAATTAAATATACAAAGAATTCAAGAAAAAATATAATGATGACATGTCAACCATATGACAGTTGTGTACATTTTACGAATTCTACAATGTAAGATTCATCCCTGAGCTCCAGAAACCATTCGTATGTGTCATTGCATACATCATTCAAAGGTGGATGCTTAATGTTATAAACTAAAGAAGTAACTGGAGAAATTTCAAGCCAGTCTATGCACTTTTGTTCTTGTTTTTATTGTGCAACAACTCATTTTAACCCCTTAGTGACAGAGCCAATTTGCAGCTTAATGACCGGGCCAATTTTTACAATTCTGACCACTGTCAGTTTATGAGGTTATAGCTCTGGAATGCTTTAACGGATCCTGCTGATTCTGACATTGTTTTATCGCAACATATTGTATTTCACGTTAGTGGTAAATTTTTTTTGATATGACTTGCGTTGATTTATGAAAAAAGCAAAAATATGGGGAAAATTTTGAAAATTAAGCAATTTTCAAAATTTTAATTTTTATGCCATTAAATCAGAGAGATTTGTCACACAAATTAATAATAATAAATAACATTTCCCACATGTCTACTTTACATCAGCACAATTTTGGGAACAACATTTTTTTTTGTTACGAAGTTATAAGGGTTAAAAGTTGAACAGCGATTTTTCATTTTTACAACACCATTTTTTTTTAGGGACCACATCACATTTGAAGTCACTTTGAGGGGTCTATATGATAGAAAATGCCAAAAAGTGACACCATTCTAAAAACTGCACCCCTCAAGGTGCTCAAAACCACATTCAATAAGTTTATTAACCCTTTACGTGCTTCACAGGAACTGAAGCAATGTGGAAGGAAAAAATTAACATTTAACTTTTTTTGCAAAAACTTTACTTTGGAACCAATTTTTATTATTTTCACAAGTGTTAAAAGAAAAAATGAACCACAAAATTTGTTGTGCAATTTCTCCATAATACGCCGATACCTCATATGTGGGGGTAAACCACTTTTTGGGTGCACGGCAGAGGTCGCAAGGGAAGGAGCGCCGTTTGACTTTTTCAATGCAGAATTGGCTGGATGCCATGTCGGGTTTAGAGAGCCCTGATGCGCCTAAACAGTGTAAACCCCCAACAAGTGACCACATTTTGGAAACTAGACCCCTTAAGTAACTAATCTAGATGTGTGGTGAGCACTTTGAACCTCCAAGTGCTTCACAGAAGTTTATAACGTAGAAAATAAAAAATCATATTTTTTCCACAAAAATTATCCTTTCACCCCAATTTTTATTTTCCCAAGGGTAACATGACCCCGAAAGTTTTTGTGCAATTTGTCCTGAGCATGCTGATACCCCATATGTGGGTGTAAACGACTGTTTGGGTGCATGGCAGAGCTTGGAAGGGAAGGAGCGCCGTTTGACTTTTTCAACGCAGAAATGGATGGACGCCATGTTGCGTTTGTAGAGGCCCTGATGTGTGGAAACCCCCACAAGTGACCCCATTTTGGAAACTAGACCCCCTAAGGAACATATCTAGATGTGTGGTGAGCACTTTGAACCCCCAAGTGCTTCACAGAAGTTTATAACGCCCGGGCATGAAAATAAAAAATCATATTTTTTTCACAAACCTGATTGTTTAGTCCCCTTTTTTTATTTTCCCTAGGGTAACAGGAGAAATTAGTCCACAAAAGTTTTTGTCCAATTTATCCTGAGTATGCTGATACCCCATATGTGGGAGGGACCACTGTTTGGGCACATGGCAGGGCTTGGAAGGAAAGGAGCGCCGTTTGACTTTTTCAAACCAAAATTGGCTGGAATTGAAATTGGACGCCATGTCGCGTTTGGAGAGCCCCTAATGCACCTAAACAGTGGAAACCCCCACAAATGACACCATTTTGGTAACTAGACCCCTTAAGGAACTTATCGAGATGTGTGGTGAGCACTTTGAACACCCAAGTGCTTCACAGAAGTTTATAATGTAGAGCCGTGAAAATAAAAAATAATTTTCTTCCTCAAAAATGATTCTTTAGCCCGCTATTGTTTTATTTTCCCAATGGTAACAGGAGAAATTGGACCCCAAAAGTTGTTGTGCAATTTTTCATGAGTACGCTGATACCCCACATGTGGGGTGGAACCACTGTTTGGGTGCATGGGAGAGCTTGGAAGGGATGGAGCACCATTTTGAAATGCAGACTTTGCTGGAATGTTCTGCGGGCGTCATGTTGTGTTTGCTGAGCCCTTGATGTGCTTAAACAGTAGAAACCCCCTGCAAGTGACATCATTTTGGAAACTAGACCCCCAATGAGCTTATCTAGATGTGTGGTGAGCACTTTGAACCCCCAAGTGCTTCACAGAAATTTATAAACGCAGAGCCGTGAAAATAAAAAATCATTTTTTTCCTCAAAAATGATATTCTTAGCCAGCTATTTTTTATTTTCCCAAGGGTAACAGGAGAAATTAGAACCCCAAAATTGGTGTGAAATTTGTCCTGAGTACGATGATACCCCACTTGTTGGGGAAAACCACTGTTTTGGCGCATGGCAGGGCTCGGAAAGGAGGGAGTGCTATTTGACTTTTTGAACACCACGTCGTATTTGGAAACCCCCTGAGGTGCCTAAATAGTGGAAACCCCTCAATTCTAGCTCCAACCCTAACCTCAACACACCCCCTAACCCTAATCCCCACCCTAACCCTAATCCTAACCCTAACCCTAATTCCAACCCTAATTGTAACCCTATCCCTAATTGTAACCCTAACCCGAATTGTAACCCTAATTCCAACCTTAACCCTAATTATAACCCTAATCCTAAGGCTAGGTTCATTTTGCATTTTACCAGCCAGTTCAACACATAGCGTTGACGGGCTGGTAACGGTATAGCATAATGCGATCGCGTTATGCTATACCCGCTAGCGCAGAGGAATCATACCGCAGTGTAACGCAGTCCATCTAACGGATTGCCATAACGCAGTATGAACCCAGCCTAATCCTAACCCTAATGTCAACCCTAACCCTAATTATAACCCTAACTCTAACCCTAACGGAAAAATGAAAATAAATACAATTTCTATATTTTATTATACATTGGTGGCCAAAAGTATTGGCACCCCAGCAATTCTGTCAGATAATACTCAGGTTCTTCCTGAAAATTATTGCAAACACAAATTCTTTGGTATTATTATCTTCATTTAATTTGTTTTCAATGAAAAAACACAAAAATAATTGACCTAAAGCCAAATTGGATATAATTCCACACCAAACCTAAAAAAGTGGGTGGACAAAAGATTGGCACTGTTTGAAAAATCATGTGATGCTGCTCTAATATGTGTAATCACCAGCACCTGTAACTTACCTGTGGCACCTAACAGGTGTTGGCAATAACTAAATTACACTTGCAGCCAGTTAACATGGATTAAAGTTGACTCAACCTCTGTCCTGTGTCCTTGTGTGTAACACATTGAGCATGGAGAAAAGAAAGAAGACCAAAGAACTGTCTGAGGACTTGAGAAACCAAATTGTGAGGAAGCATGAGCAATCTCAAGGCTACAAGTCCATCTCCAAAGACCTGAATGTTCCTGAGTCTTCCGTGCGCAGTGTCATCAAGAAGTTTAAAGCCCATGGCACTGTGGCTAACCTCTCTAGATGTGGAAGGAAAAGAAAAATTGACGAGAGATTTCAACGCAAGATTGTGCGGATGGTGGATAAAGAACCTCGACTAACATCCAAACAAGTTCAAGCTGCCCTGCAGTCCGAGGGTACAACAGTGTCAACCCGTACTATCCGTCAGCGTCTGAATGAAAAGGCACTGTATGGTAGGATACCCAGGAAGACCCCACTTCTTACCCTGAGACATAAAAAAGCCAGCTGGAGTTTGCCAAAACTTACCTGAGAAAGCCTAAAACATTTTGGAAGAATGTTCTCTGGTCAGATGAGACAAAAGTCAAGCTTTTTGGGAAAAACCATCAACATAGAGTGTACAGGAAAAAAAAAAGAATTATTCTTACCGTTAATTCGGTTTCTAGTAGCATTCCACGACAGCATAGGAGGATGTCTCCTTGTCCTATTGGGGGACAGGAATACAGAGAGGTTAAAAACCCCTCCCACCTCCCATTAACCAGTGTTTTACCACACATTTAGAAACGGTTACCTTTAGTATTCTCAGAACTTAATCCAAGAATTTCGGAGGGAATTGGCGCTGTCGTGGAATGCTACTAGAAACCGAATTAACGGTAAGAATAATTATTTTTTCTCTAGTAGCCTTCCACGACAGCATAGGTGGTATACCAACCAATTCAATTTTAAGGGGGGGTTATGGCCTGGAGAACTTTCCGGCCAAAGACTAAGTCCCGATTGGACCAAAAGTCCAATCTGTAATGCTTCGTAAAAGTATGCAAGGAAGACCATGTTGCAGCCCTGCAAATCTGCTCAGACGAAGCTCCAGCTCTTTCAGCCCAGGATGCTGCTACGGATCTTGTTGAGTGGGCCTTCAGGCCGCTGGTGGAGCTATATTCTGGGCCAAGTAAGCTTCAGATATGGTTTTCTTTATCCAAGTGGCAATTGTGTTTTTTGCCACTTTTTTACCTTTATTTTTACCGTATAGGTGAACAAAGAGATTCTGGTCAACTCTAAAAGATGATGAAAAATCGAGGTAGTGAAGAACAATTCTTCTAACATCCAGGATATGGAACTGTTGTTCTTTAAGGTTTGCCGGATTATTGAAAAATGAAGGTAAAACTATGTCCTGTGAACGGTGAAAATCTGATACAACCTTGGGAAGAAAAGATGGATCAGGACGAAATATAATAGCGTCATCTCTAATGTGCAAATATGGTTCTCGAATTGAGAGGCCTTGTAATTCCCCTATTCTTCTTGCTGTGGAAATGGCGATCAAAAAGGCTGTTTTACACGCTAGTAATTGAGGGGAACATGTCATCAAAGGTTCAAAGGGGGGTCCTGTAAGGCCTTTGAGAACTGTGTTTAAGTCCCATGGTGGGACAATAATTTGCTTCCTAGGGTTCAGTCTGAGTGCTGACACCATGAATCTTTTAATCCATTTATGGCCCGCTAAATTTTGGTCATACACCGAACTTAGAGCTGACACCTGGACTTTTAATGTGTTTGGTCTGAGACCAAGCTCCAATCCTTTCTGTAAAAAGTCTAGTATTTTAGATATATCAGGACGCAATGGGTCTGGAATATCAGGGTGACACCAGGAGGAGAACTTTTTCCAGACCTTATTGTAAATAGTATTAGTTACTGGTTTCCTGGATTTTTGAAGAGTGGCGATCACAGGTCCCGAAAGTCCTTTTTCCCTGAGGACCCGGGCTTCAACAGTCAAGCTGCTAGGTTCAGTTTCCGGGGATCCAGATGATGGAGATAATAATAATAATCTTTATTTATATAGCGCCATCATATTCCGCAGCGCTTTACAGTTTAACAGTTTCAAAACACAAGTCATAAGTCACAACGTTAACAATACAGTAATTAAAGCAAAATAAGACGGCCCTGCTCGTGAGAGCTTACAATCTACAATGAGGTGGGGGAGATACAAAATACAGGTGTGTATATACAATGGTGCATTTACAATGATGGTCCAGCCATCTTAAGGGAGTGAGGGATGGATGGAGATAGTGAATGGGCTACACACACACACACTTACACATAGAATGACTTTGATTAGTGAATGTGATAGGCCGCTCTGAACAGATGTGTTTTGAGGGAGCGCCTGAAACCATGCAAATTGTGGATAGTCCTAATTTCTTGGGGTAGAGCATTCCAGAGGATTGGCGCAGCGCGGGAGAAGTCTTGGAGTCGGGAGTGGGAGGTACGGATTAGTGCAGAGGTTAGTCGAAAGTCGTTTGCAGAGCGCAGCAGTCGGTTAGGCCGATAGATAGAAATGAGGGAGGAGATGTAGGGGGGTGCTGCAGTGTGGAGAGCTTTGTGGGTGAGAACAAGTACTTTGAATTGGATCCTATAATGAATGGGCAGCCAGTGTAAGGACTGGCGAAGAGCGGATGCGTCCGAGTACCGATTAGCCAGATGGATAACCCTGGCTGCTGCATTAAGGATGGACTGGAGAGGGGATAGTCGAGTAATGGGGAGGCCAAGTAATAGAGCGTTACAGTAGTCCAGGCGGGAGTGGATCAATGCTACAGTGAGGGTTTTTGTTGTTTCCATGGTGAGAAAAGGGCGGATTCTAGAGATGTTCTTTAGGTGTAGGCGGCAAGAGCGGGCAAGAGATTGTATATGGGAGGTGAAGGAGAGATTGGTATCAAACATAACACCCAGACAGCGAGCCTGCTGCCGGGGTGTTATTATGGTGCCGCCCACTGAGAGGGAAATGTCAGATTTAGGGAGGTTAGTAGACGGCGGGAGCAGAAGAAGTTCAGTTTTGGAGAGGTTGAGTTTCAGATAGAGAGCAGACATGATGTTGGAGACTGCGGACAGACAGTCGGTGGCGTTCTGTAGTACAGCGGGGGTAAGGTCGGGGGATGACGTGTATAATTGTGTGTCATCAGCATAAAGATGGTACTGAAAGCCAAATCTGCTGATGGTCTGTCCAATTGGGGCGG
>JARQOD010009110.1:0-32779 GCA_033576555.1 Oophaga sylvatica | reverse complement strand
CTCCCCATACACTCTCCAGGGTACTGGGGGGCCCCCCCCACCGGGGCTACACACGGACACTGCCACAGCCTCCCCCCCTCTCTGAAATGAGCCAAAACGGAGGCAGAGCTCCCGGAACTGCCACACCTCGAAACCCTCTCTGAAAGAGGCTCACGGGGGCAATGCGGGGGGGGGGGGGGACACTGCCCACCCTTTCGCACCCTCCTAAAATGGGGCTCATCAGGGGGCAGATGTGGGGAAAACTGCCACACCCTCTCACCCTCTCTAAAAAGCCCAAAAAAATGGGGGGCGTGCTGCACACTGCCACACCTTCTGCCCCCTCTTAAATGAGGCATAAACGGGGGGAAAATGCTGGGACACTGCAACAGCCTCTGCACCCACTAAAAAGGCCCCATCATCGGGGGGCGGATCTGCGGCCCAATGCCCCCACCCTCTCCCCCCTCTCTAAAAATAGCCCCCTCGGGGGGAGATCGGGGGGCCCACGCCACAGCCTCTGCACCCACTCTGAAATGAGCCCCCGGGGGGGAGCGGGCGGACAGCCACAGCCTCTGGCCCTTTTTTGGAATGAGCCATCATGGGGGCGGATGCGGGGCACTCCCCAAGCCCTCCCCCCCTTTTTGGGAAATAAAGCTTCATCAGGGGGCAAGGGCGGAAACTGCCACACCCTTGTCCCCTCTCTAAAATGAGGGTCATAAAGGGGCCCAACCCTGGGGCAGGGCCACCCTCTGTCCCCTTAAAAAAATGTGCCTCTTCAGGGGGCGATCTGCAACCCCCCCCACAGCCTTTGCCCCTCTCTGAAATGATGTCGGGGGGGGCGATCGGGGCCCAATTTTTGCCACAGCCTCGTGCCCTCTCTAAAGTCCCGGGCCCGGGGGGCAACGCGGGAAAACCCCCACACCCTCGCCTCCCCCTGAAATAGCCTAAACAGGGGGAGATCCCGGGAAACCTCCCACACCTCGGCCCCCTCTCTGAATGAGCCCCCATAGGGGAAAATGCCAGATGGTCCCCCGGTGTGAAAGGCAAAAGAATTTTGGAGGATGTGGGGGGGAGGTAACTTTTTAAGCTTGATACCCTTCACTCCATCCCACTTGGACACCCCCAAATTTAAAAAAGGGTGTGAAATACGGCAGACGGGCAGTTTTGTCGTCAAAAAAGTCAGTCTAGTTGGACCGGGAGGGGGGATAGTTTTGAAATTTCCGGTCAGAGTCTTGTGAGAAAATTTTAAAACAAAAAAGGGACAGTTTGGAAAGGGGAGTTTGCAGAAAATTCCCAGTCGCCGCCCAAAGGGACAGTGAAGTTTTTTTTGATTGTTCCTGAACTAGGAAAACTGAAAATTTCACCACCCCCAAAGGGAAAAAATAAAAGGATTAAACTTTCCCCCTTTTGGGAAGTTGGAGTGCTTATTTTAAGAGGGGCGAACAGGGCAAAAGGCCAGTGGCGAAGTTAGAGCGGGCCCGGGGGGTTTTAAAAATTTACCTGCCAATTTCCCCGGGTTTTGGGGGGACCGAATTTTTGTTTTCCCGCTTCACCATGTAAGGAAAAAACCCCGGGTCTTACGGGCCCTTTGGGGTCGCGAAAGCACCCCTTTGGGGAGAGTCGGGGGGGAACCGGATCGGGTGGAGTGGGGGTTTTGGGCGGGCCCAAAGCAAAGAAGAACCTGTTTAAATCATGGAAGGCCCCACCACAATGCTGAGGGGGAGTACAGTATGGAGTTAGCGGGGTTTTTCCCGGGTTAACTTGGGCTTATGCATTTGGAAACCCCCAATTGGAAAAAAGGGGGGGCCCCTCAAAACCTTTTGCTGTATTCGAAGAAATTTCCCTCCACCCGACCAGCCCCGGGGGCCCCCCTAACATCGACAAGAAAAGGTAGGGGAAAAACGGGGAATGGTGTGAGACTGATTCTTTTTTCTGCCCCTACACTTTTAAAAACCATAGATTTTTGGGGGGCCTCCCCCCGTGGGGGCCCCCTCATCTAGCCCCACAAACCCCCTAAAGAACTACAGCACGCGGGGTCTTAGTGACTAGAAAACTCCCGGGGGCGCCCGAACTGTTTTCTACAAACCCCCTTTTAAATAATCCCCCCCTCATACGCCTGACCCCCCGGGGGCCCGGGCCCGGGCCAAACCGGGGCCCTGACACAAATCCCATAGATTTCCAGGCTGGGCCCGAGTCCCCCCTTCCCCCGGAAACCCCCACAATTGGGTGCGGGGGCGAGAAAAAAATTTCGTCCAAAAGGGATACGAAACTTACAAGGTTTTTAACCCCTGTGTCCCAATTGAACGGTTTGCGTAGTTATTTTTGGGCCCCAAAACCGCCATTTTTTCCCCCCCTTTCCCGCGCCCTGAGGGGTGGAGAAGAAGGGGGCGTACCCCCCGTGGGGTGTCCCCCCCTGTGGCCGAAAGAAAGGGGCCCCCCTCTCCAAGTTTTAAATTAAAATTTTCGTCCTCCCCCAGAAAAAAAGATCCGCCTCCTTTTCACCTTCCTGCAAGAGGAGGAGACCCCCAAAACCCCCTCCAGGGAAAAAACCGGGACTGTTCGAAAAATACCTATTTGGATTGGAGTGAGATGGGGCAGGATTGAGCATTGGGGAAAAAGGGGGGGGGCCCCTGGGCCCCGCCCCACCAAAAGCTGCTCCCCGGGAAACCCGGCCACCCTCACCGGGGGCCCTTAAGTGATTTTGCGGGAAATTTAAAAAGAAGAAAAAAACGAACTAAAGAGATTGTGAGGCAAAAAGGGCTAAAAATAAAGGGAAAACCCGGGAAGACACGGGGGACCCAGAAACAGCGGTGCTGGGGGCGCGTTTTTACCCCACACCCCCCGACCTTTTTTCCATGGCTCGATTTCCCCAAAGGCCCCTTGCGCAAAAGGCTAAAGGCCCCGGGGGGGGGAAACCCCCCAAAAAAACCCCCCCCGATCCCCCCGATGGGGGGTTTGGGGGGAAAAGGGGTTGAGGGGGTCCTCCCCTTCCGAACGCCCCCCCCCGGGCCAGGGGGCCCAGCAGAATTGTTCCCCGGGGGGAAACACCGGGGGGACCCGGTCCGTCGCTGCCGGGGGCAAAGGGCCGAGGGGGGCGTCTTGATGACGTCCATTTTTCCTTTTAAAGGGGGGAAAGCGGGGGAGAAAAGCAGGAGGAGCAGCAACCCCCCAAGGAGGAAGAACGGGGGGCCCCGAAAACCCCACGCGGCAGCATGCAGAGCTCATCGCGGAAAAGGAAAAACCGTTCCCCCCGGGGATAAAGGTCCGGGGGGGAACCACGACGTCAGGGGGGCGCACCGAATTCCTTCCCCCAAAGGGGCGGGGGTTTTTAAACCGGGGGAACCGGGATTTTCCCAGGGGTTTTGGAGCCCCCCGGGATGTAGGTCCCCCCTCCCCAAGGCCACCCGGGGGGAAGGGGGCCCGGGTTTTAATGGGGCATGTCCCAACCGGCACGGGGGTTTTAAAAAAGGGAAGGATCCCTTAATGCACAACGCCTGCCCCCGTCCCTGCGGGGGAAAACGTCCCCTTGCCACGCTCCCGCCCCCGAGCTCCCCGTGCACCGGGCCTTTCCCCCGGCATCGCCCCCTGAATGTCCATTGCAGTTTGAAGCGCCCCCCGCATATTCTGCTTGCCAGTGCCTCGCACCAAATCGCAACCCGCGCCCCCCGTTCAAACACAATTTTTACCCCGGACGTGGCGGCCCAGCACGATGCCATCAGCATCTTGTAATGAAGAGATACCCGTTGCGCCCCCAGTGGTTCGCACGGGATTGTAGCGACACAAACGTTATAGCAAGTCACGACTTGTTTGTCCATGAGATCTAAGGATCATCGCGTTGTTCCAGCACCGGTGTGGAAGACGTCACTGAAATTAGTAAATAATAAAGACGGGTAGGACCCAGACAGGTTTACCACATTCAATAGTATATAAGTTCCTGAAATGAAAATAATTTGCACCTTTGATATGAGTATGTAATTTTACATATTTTGCAAAAATAGAATACCCGGCTGGGTAAGCAGATAAAGAGAGTTTTTGCACTTTATGGTATTTATGTGATAAGTGGTCGCATATTTGCACCAAGTTTATAGGGAATACTCTAGTTGAGTAAACAGAATCTGATATAAGGTGAATTATTTGAAAATGTGCTTCATAATAAACTGCGTGGCTGAGGACTGAGCCAGCCCAAAAACTGTATCTTTGAAAAATAGTTGCACTAAGGTGCATTACCTTGGTTTTACATGAAACCACCCAAACTCCCTCTGAACAAAAACCCGTATGGTGTGGCACTGAGTGAGGTCTGCATTCAAAAGTCCGGCAGCCCACCCAGGACCCACGTTGAAGGTTTGGTGCGGGTCCTTCACAAGAATATTGCAAACGATTGATGTGTCTTCTCTTGTATTTTCTTACTGTACATAAGTACGTTCAAGTGATTCGTACCTCCCTGATGGGATGAGTTATGTTAATGTTTAAATGCAAAACAAAATGTCTTTCTTTTTTGTATTTTACAGCCCGGAAGTGCTGTATTTTACCAAGGGGGGGATGTGTAGCCCTGGTGTGTAAGGCACACATAAAACCCTGGAGGATGTGCGGAGAGTAACATTTAATGCTTGAATCCTTCACTCCATCCCACACTTGGAAAACCCCCCCATAGGGATATAAGGTAGTGACATACAGCAGAGTCAGGCAGTTTCCTGTCGTCGGACAATCAGTCTAGTCTGGACTCGGGGGGGAGGAGAGGAGATCAATTGCATTTCCTGTCAGAGCCTGTGTGAGCTAATGTCAGACAGACAGAGACAGCTTTGGAGAACGGGAGTTTGCAGCAGAAAACTTCGTCGCCTGTCCCAAGGACAGTGAAAATTCAGTTATGTGTTCCGAACTAGGAGAATACTGAGAATCTGTCAGCCAGCTCCAAGGGAAAAGTAAGAAAGGTTGACTTGTACCATCCAGGAAGGTGGAGTGCTTATGTTAAGAGCGCGAACAGGGCGAAAGGGGGCAGTGGAAGGAATTAGAGAATGCCTTAGGTATGGATTACCTGCACAATTTACCCGGTCACTGGGGACCGAAGTGTTGCTATCGCTTCACGCAATTAAAAAAGAAAAACACCAGAGTCTTTCTGGACTTAGGTCGCAGAAAGCAGCCCTTGGAGAGTCGGTACGTAACCGGAGTCGGTGGAGTGGGACTTTTGAGCTAGGCCAAGCATAGAAGAACTGTTTCATCACTGGAAGGCTCCCCCCCAAAAAGCTGACCGGGCAGTACAGCTATGGAGTTAGCTGGAGTTTCGGAGTTAACTTAGCTCTATGCTAGTTTGACTCATCTATTGGAAGTAAAGGAGGCCTCTAACCTGTTCAGCTGTTATCTCGAAGCACATTCCCCCCACCCCGACCAGCTCCCGGGGGCCTGCCAACATCTGACAAATAAAAGGTATGGAAAGACGCTGGATGGTGTGAGACTGATTCATTTATCGCACCCCTCATCGTTAATCCATAGACTTTGAGGGACCCAGTCCCACCTGTGGGGGACCCGTCATCTAGCTGCCAAACATCCCCTCAGAGATCACTGCAGCGCTGGTCTCAGTGATCAGACAACTACAGGTGGCGTCAGAACTGTTATCTACTAATCCCCTGTAAATAATTTCCCCCTTTAAAAGCCCCGACCGCCAGGGCCAGGACCGACCACCGCTGCCAGTGACACAAAACCCATAGACTTCCATGGGCTCGCTCGAGTACCCCATTGCCCCGGTAACCCACAATTGTGGTGCGGGTCGAGACACAGACACTGCCCCCAGCCTCTGCCCCCCTCTCTGAAAAAGAGCCGTCATCAGGGGGCAGACGCTGCAGACACTGGGCCCCAGCCTCTGCGCCCTCTCTGAAATGAGCCTCATCAGGGGGCGGATGCTGCGGACACTGCCACAGCCCGTGCCCTCCTTGAAATGTGCCGTCATCAGAGGGCAGACGGCGGACACTGCCCACCTCTGCGCCCTCTCTGGAATGAGCTGTCATCAGGGGGCGACCTGCGGACACTGCCACAGCCTCTGCGCCCTCTTGAAAAGAGCCTCATCAGGGGCAGACGCTGCGGACACGCCACACCTCTGTGCCCTCTCTGAAATGTGCCGTCACAGGGGAGACGCGCGAACACTGCCCAGCCCCTCCGCCCTCTCTGAAAATGAGGCGTCATTAGGGGGGGAGACGCTGCGGACAAATGCCACAGCCTCTGCACCCTCTCTGAAATGAGCCAAAACAGGGGGGGATGCTGCGGACACTGCCACAGCCTCTGCACCCTCTCTGAAATGAGCTGTCATTAGGGGGCAGACGTACGGGCACTACCACAGCCTCTGCGCCCTCTCTGAAATGTGCCATCATCAGGGGGCAGACGCTGCGGACACTGCCACAGCCTCTACACCCTCTCTGAAATGAGCTGTCATTAGGGTGCGATGCTACGGGCACTGCCACAGCCTCTACACCCTCTCTGAAATGTGCGGTCATCGGGGCAGACCTGCGGACACTGCCACAGCCTCTGCTCACTCTCTGAAATGGGGCGTCATCAGGGGGCAGACGCTGCGGACACTGCTACAGCCTCTGCACCCTCTCTGAAATGAGCTGTCATTAGGGGGCAGACGCTGCAGACACTGCCACAGCCTCTGCGCCCTCTCTGAAATGAGCGTCATCAGGGGGCAGATGCTGCAGACACTGCCACAGCCTCTGCGCCCTCTCTGAAATGAGCCATCATCAGGGGGTAGACACTGCGGACACTGCTCACAGCCTCTGCCCCTCTCTGAAATGAGCTGTCATTAGGGGGCAGACGCTGCGACACTGCCACAGCCTCTGCGTCCTCTCTGAAATGAGCGTCATCAGGGGGCAGACGCTACGGACACTGCCACAGCCTCTGCGTCCTCTCTGAAATGAGCTGTCATCAGGGGGCAGACGCTGCAGACACTGCCACAGCCTCTGCTCACTCTCTGAAATGAGCTGTCATCAGGGGGCAGACGCTGCAGACACTGCCACAGCCTCTGCACCCTCTCTGAAATGAGCGTCATCAGGGGGCAGACGCTGCGGACACTGCCACAGCCTCTGCGCCCTCTCTGAAATGAGGCGTCATCAGGGGCAGATGCTGCAGACACTGCCACAGCCTCTGCGCCCTCTCTGAAATGAGCCGTCATCAGGGGCAGACGCTGCAGGACACTGCCACAGCCTCTGCGCCCTCTCTGGAATGAGGCGTCATCAGGGGGCAGATGCTGCGGACACTGCCACAGCCTCTGCACCCTCTCTGAAATGAGCCGTCATCAGGGGCAGATGCTGCAGACACTGCCACAGCCTCTGCGCCCTCTCTGAAATGAGGAGTGATCAGGGGGCAGACGCTGCAGACACTGCCACAGCCTCTGCGCCCTCTCTGGAATGAGGCGTCATCAGGGGGCAGACGCTGCGGACACTGCCACAGCCTCTGCGCCCTCTCTGGAATGAGCGTCATAGGGGGCAGACGCTGCGGACACTGCCACAGCCTCTGCGCCCTCTCTGAAATGAGCTCATCAGGGGGTAGACGCTGCGGACACTGCCACAGCCTCTGCGCCCTCTCTGAAATGAGGCGTCATCAGGGGGCAGACGCTGCGGACACTGCCACAGCCTCTGCGCCTCTCTGAAATGAGCTGTCATCAGGGGGCAGACGCTGCGGACACTGCCACAGCCTCGGGCAGTGTAAGCTTCGCTCTGAAGTGGAGCGGGACCAACTCTGCCTCCTGATGCTTAGGCGACGCGACACGCACCTGCCCCCTCTATGAGCTCAGGGGACGCGACATCAACCTCCTCTGATGCGTCTCAGGGCAGGCTGCGGAAGCACACGCCTAGACGCAAAGCACACCCCCTCCCTCTGAGAGAAGGGGGACGACTCCACAGCTTGCCCTTGAATGCTCATCAGGCACCGGCATGCCACGCTCTGCCCTCTAAGAGCGTCATAGGGCAACGCTGCGACACCCACAGCCCTGCTCTGAAATGAGCTCAAGGGGCGGACAGCACACTTGCCCTCTGAAGCTTCAGGGCAATGCGGACAGCCACGCTCGCCTCTCTAATATAGGCAGACCACACTGCCACACCTCTCCTCTCGAATGAGCGTATAGGCAGAGCTCACAGCACAGCCTCTGCCTCTCTAATAGCTCACAGGGCAGACGCTGCGACCTGCACAGCCGGACGCTGCGAAGCCACACCTCTGCCCTCGAAGCTATAGGGAGACGCCGCACCACACCCGCCTTCTAAATAGTCAGGGGACTGCGCCCCTCGCCCTCTTGATAGGTGGCGACCGACACCGCTCGCCTAGACTCCGGAGCTCGCTGAAGCCCCCTGAACCGGGCTGGCACTCCAGCCTCTGCCTCTGATGCTCTCAGGGGCTGCGACACTGCCCCTGCCCCTCGACGACAGCTGCGCTGCAACCTCCCTGAACGCGAATGCACCACGCCTGGCGCCTGCCTCTCTATAGGCGTCATTAGGGGGCAGACGCTGCAGACACGCACAGCCTGCCACTCTCTGAAATGACGGCGTCATCAGGGGGGAGCTGCGGACACTGCACAGCCTCTGCGCCCTCTCTGAAATGAGCGCATTAGGGGCAGACGCTGCGACACTGCCACAGCCTCTGCGCCCTCTCTGAAATGAGGCGTCATCAGGGGGCAGATGCTCGAGACACTGCCACAGCCTCTGCGTCCTCTCTGAAATGAGCTGTCATCAGGGGCAGACGCTAGGACACTGCCACAGCCTCTGCGCCCTCTCTGAAATGAGGCGTCATCAGGGGCAGACGCTGCGGACACTGCCACAGCCTCTGCGCCCTCTCTGAAATGAGCCGTCATCAGGAGGCAGACGCTACGGACACTGCCACAGCCTCTGCACCCTCTCTGAAATGAGCCGTCATCAGGGGGCAGACGGCTACGGACACTGCCACAGCCTCTGCACCCTCTCTGAAATGAGCCGTCATCAGGGGGCAGACGCTACGGACACTGCCACAGCCTCGCGTCCTCTCTGGAATGAGCGCATTAGGGGGCAGACGCTACGGACACTGCCACAGCTCTGGCCTTCTCTAAATGAGCTGTCATTAGGGGGCAGACGCTACGGACACTGCCTCACCTCTGCACCCTCTGGAATGAGCTGTCATCAGGGCGGCAGACGCTGCAGACACTGCCACAGCCTCTGCGTCCTCTCTGAAATGAGCCTTCATCAGGGGGTAGACGCTGCGGACACTGCACAGCCTCTGCGCCCCCTCTCTGAAATGAGCTGTCATTTAGGGGGCAGACGCTGCGGACACTGCCACAGCCTCTGCGCCCTCTCTGGAATGAGCTGTCATCAGGGGGCAGACGCTGCGGACACTGCCACAGCCTCTGCGCCCTCTCTGGAATGAGCTGTCATTAGGGGGCAGACGCTGCGGATACTGCCACAGCCTCTGCACCCTCTCTGAAATGAGCTGTCATTAGGGGGCAGACGCTGCGGACACTGCCACAGCCTCTGCGCCCTCTCTGAAATGAGGCGTCATCAGGGGGCAGACGCTGCGGACACTGCCACAGCCTCTGCGCCCTCTCTGAAATGTGCCGTCATCAGGGGGCAGACGCTGCGGACACTGCCACAGCCTCTGCGTCCTCTCTGAAATGAGGAGTCATCAGGGGGCAGACGCTGCGGACACTGCCACAGCCTCTGCGCCCTCTCTGAAATGAGGCGTCATCAGGGGGCAGACGCTGCGGACACTGCCACAGCCTCTGCGCCCTCTCTGAAATGAGCTGTCATTAGGGGGCAGACGCTGCGGACACTGCCACTGTGTAGCCCTGGTACACAATACCAGGAGGATGAGTGGAGAGGTAACAGTTAAGGGCTCTTCATACATCATGTACACTTCTGACACACCCAGCAGGGGTGTGGAAGGGAGTGATTTCTAGTCAGTCAGTTTCCTGTCCTTGGACAGAGTAGACGTGTCCAGTTTGAGCCTGTCAGCAGTTCAGAAAGTGGAGGCTGGTACAGGTGGTCTAATTCACCTTAGCCTAGTCAGAGCTGTGCCCCACTGGAAGACAGACTGAACTATCTATTAAGAGTCGAGCAAATCGAAGGGCAAAGTGGAAGGAAGATTATTGGAAAAGTGCTTTTGGCTTGGAAAAGTCCTGCACATTGCTACCGGTCACTGGGGACCGAAGGATCACTATTAGCTACAAGCATAGTGTTAAGAAAACCAGAGATTTACCGGACCCTAGGTCGCGGCAAACAGCCCCATATAGTCAGTACGTAACTGGAGTCAGGTGGAATAGGGGCTTTGAGTCAAGCGCAGACAAAAACAAGAACCTAGTTTCATCAATTGGAAGGCTTCACCACAAATCTGACTGGGCAGAACAGCTTTGGAATAGCTGAAATTAAAGAGGGAACTACGCTGCAAGCTGGTTGTACTCATCGTTATTGGACAGTAAAGGAGGCCCCTAACTTGCTTAGCTGTTGCCTCAAAGCTCATCCTCCATCAACCCCATCAGCCTCCCTGGGACCTGCCTTACCATCTTGCAAGTAAAGGTATGGAAAGACGCTGACGGTGTGAGACTGAGTTATTATTGCATGCCTGCACAATCCCTACCTAACTACCGACCTGAGGGAAGAGTCCCACCTGTAGGGGACCCGACATCTAGCTGCATCACCATCCCCTCAGAGATCTATAGCAGCGCTGGTATAAATTACCAGAATACTACAGGTGGCGTCACGAACTGTATATAATTCTATCCCCTGTAAATATTCCCCCCAACATACGCCAGACCGCCAGGGCCACAGACCGAGCCACAGCTACCTGTGACAATCCCCATAGACTTCTACGGGCTCGGCTCTGAGTACCCCATTGCCCTGGTAACCCACAATTGTGGTGGCGGGTCGACACAATTTGGCGTCACGAACAGGATCCGAAACTTGCAGCATTGCGAGCCCTGTGTGCCTGTGGATTGTTTTTGTGAAAAAGGACTGTTTGCACTTTTGGCGCCAAAAATCGCCATCTTTGTCGCCATATTCGCGCCCTCAGGCGCTGGAGAAGAAGGTGGGCGTACCTGAAAGAGCGCGCAGAGTCTTGGACACGCCCCCGGCTCTGACTCATCGGCAGGTCCTGCAACAGGAAGTGAACGCTCTGACATCAGAGCGCCTGCGACGAAGGTCCTGTTCCCACTGCGGTGCCTGTGAAATAGCAGCGTCTGAAACCGGTAGGCTCCGTTTAACCAAGGGGGCGCTAAGATGTCACAACAACCGGCTGACAGTGCGGCCCCGGCCGGAGGCCCCAATCCCGCACCGTCTGGTATTGTAGCGCCAGATGGGGGCGCAGGTCCAGCACCCAGTCCGGTAGTCCCGATCATGCCACTAACGCTCCATATATGCCTGGGGCGAAATGGCTTCCCCAATACAGCGGTGGGCCAGGCACATTAGCAGGCTTCAAGCGGAAGTTATGCAGCATCCTAGAAATGTACTCCATGCCTGAGAGACAAAAAGCTGCTGTGCTAATAGGGCAGCTAACTGGCGCTGCTGAGAGGGAAGTGGAGACTTGGGATACCGTTGATCAGGAGTCGGTACCTGCGATCTTCCTTAAGCTACATGCCATATTTGAAGACCGCACAGAAACGGATCTCCGGATGGCCTTCTATCACTGTTCACAACAGCCAGGTGACAGCATCCGGGACTATGCTTGCCGACTACAGGGAGCCCTGAGAGCCCTCAAGCAAATTAACAATTTAAATGCTATCGACGAGAATAGAATGCTGAAAGAACAATTTATACAGGGATTGAGATCCCCAGAGGAACGCAGAACTGTAAATTGGTGGTCCTTAGATCATCCGGATGCTACCTTTGATGCCCTAAAGGACATGGCAATAAAAGGGCTGCGGCCCCTGGGCAAACCTGAGGTGGCCACCCAACATCATCAGGGTGAAGTCACTCTGGAACCGGCAGTAACCCCTGTTCCCCGCTAGTGGCAGAAACCAAAACGCAGGTGACACCTCCTAGTGAATTGGACTGTCTGCGCTCAGAGGTGCGCCAGCTGACTAAAAATCTGGCTGCTGTAATGAGTGCCCTGCAGCTGCGGAAAGAGGAGGAAGGAAAGATCTTGTTAGCTGACTGCCCAGAAGACGTCCCGTGGATGCACCGGAGAAGAAAGAAGACGTCGCCCCCCGGAGGAGGACAACGCCACCCCCAGGAGCGACCTCTGATCAACACCCTCCTCGTCGAGAGATTATCTGTTATCGCTGCAACCGGAAAGGTCATCTGTCTACACAGTGTCCTTTAAACGGGCAGAACCTGGGTCCAAGGGCCAACACCCAGGAGAATACCCGTCAGGCCCCCTAGACTGGAACCGCAGGTATGTGGGCGGGCGACCCTACCTGTCTATTATTCTAGATGGTATTGCTGTTCCAGCATTGTTAGACACTGGGTCCCAGGTGACCCTAATACCTGATGCCCTATATACCAAGTACTGGTCAATGGACAGTCTTAAACCTCCGAGCCTTGACTTTACTGTGTATGCTTCTAATGGTCTTCCTGTAGAAGTACTCGGAACAAAATGTGTAGATGTAAAGGTGGGCAGAGAGGAGTTGAAAGACCAGGGGCTTCTGGTAGTAAAGACTGTAAATGAGGAGAATGGTTTAAATATCATTTTGGGTACTAACATTATCGGTAATTGTTTGGGAGAAGTTGTGTTCTTGCTCCAACAGCTCGCTGAGATTGCCCGACCAAGGCAGAGAGGAGTAATCCAAAGGGAGATCCGGGCCCTGGTGTGTCAGCAGCAAGCGAAGCTTACCGACGGCGAAATTGGTAATGTACGGGTCACTGACTCGGATCCTATTGTGATACCCCCAATGAGTGAAATGATCATTTGGTGCAGGGCGGCCATAGGTCTGAGGGGACAGAATTACCAAGCTGTAGTAGAACCCCACCATTCAGAACATAGACCTACACTTATGACTGCTAGAGGAGTAGTAGAAGTGGTGAATGGAAGAGTACCGGTACGGCTTCTCAATTGGGGAGATGATGAGGTAAATTTACCCCGTTATGCAACCATTGCTAAACTTCATGCTGTTGATAATAATTCTATTCTCCCGGCTGAGTCCTTAGACTCCTGTCAAATAGCGGAGGACAATGACCCAGCAACCGAGGTGGCGGAATGGTGTCAGCAACTCCATGTTGGGACGGACACCACTCCCGCTCACCAGAAGCAAGGGGTATTACGGGTGGTGCAAGAGTACGCCCAAGTGTTTAGTAAAAATCCACTTGATTTTGGGACAATTAAGGGAGTACAACATCATATCCCTACAGGAAATCATCCTCCCATCAAGAGCGGTATAGGCCCATACCTCCAGCTCATTATCAGAAGGCTAAAGAAATGTTGAATGATATGAAGAAAGCTGGGGTGATAAGGGATAGTTGTAGCCCCTGGGCAGCCCTCTAGTTCTGGTTAAAAGAAAGATGGTAGTATGAGAATGTGTGTGGATTACAGGCAGGTGAACCGCATAACACACAAGGATGCATACCCGTTACCACGTATAGAGGAATCATTAGCTGCTCTGAAAACGGCTAACTACTTTTCTACCCTCGATCTGACTAGTGGTTACTGGCAAGTGGCTGTGGCTGAGGAGGATCGTGAGAAAACGGCTTTCACCACCCAATGGGGCTCTGTGAGTTCGACAGAATGCCGTTTGGGCTCAGTAGTGCCCCAGGAACATTTCAGAGAGTGATGGAAAACTGTCTGGGACATCTCAATTTTGAAACCGTGCTGCTATACCTAGACGACGTTATCGTGTATTCCAAGACATATGAGGACCATCTGAAGCACCTGGCAGAAGTATTTGAATCCCTGTCCAGGTACGGGATGAAGTTGAAACCCTCAAAATGCCATCTACTCAAACAGAAGGTACAATACTTGGGGCACATCGTCAGTTCGGAAGGAGTAGCGCCGGACCCAGGAAAGTCACCGCCATCCAGAAGTGGCCGGAGCCGAAGAACCTTAAGGAAGTGCGACAGTTCCTGGGACTAACGGGTTACTACAGAAGGTTCGTGAAAGATTACACGAAGAAGGCAGCTCCTTTACAGGACCTCCTGGTAGGACAATCCTTAAAGAGCAGAAACCCTCCCTTTAACTGGGGGAAAGAACAGGCTGAAGCATTCCAAAAGATGAAAGAGATCCTTACAGGTGATGAGATCTTAACCTATCCTGATTACAGCCAACCGTTCCTGTTGTACACCGACGCCAGTAATGAAGGGTTGGGAGCAGTTCTCAGTCAGAAGCAGAATGGCCAAGAAAAAGTCATCGCTTATGCTAGCAGAAAACTCAGGCCAACGGAAAGAAATCCGGAAAATTATAGCAGCTTCAAGCTGGAGTTTCTGGCGCTGGTCTGGGCCATTACTGAAAGATTTAAGCACTATCTGGCCTCCAATAAGTTCACTGCGTTTACAGATAACAACCCGTTAACGCACCTGGAAACCGCCAAGCTGGGCGCCATGGAGCAGCGTTGGATGGCTCGGTTGTCCAATTACCAGTTTACTATCAAGTACCGGGCAGGTCGAAAGAATGCTAATGCTGATGCGTTGTCCCGAAGGCCGCATGACTCTGACACGGAAGAAGAATCGGACGACCTGGAAGAAATTGAGCTACCTGCGTTCCATCGAAATGGGGTAGTCCACGAGCATCGAGTCCACAGAAAGCAGTATGGTGCAACATTAAATCCTTTACCCCATCACAGTTGGAAAGAGACTCAGGACAGTGATCCAGTGGTCAGCCGCATCAAGGAGTTGTTAAGACAGGAAGGCTCCTCTTTGGAAAAGGAAGCACCTATGTCAGCCAAGCTCCTGTGGAACGAGAAAAGCAGGTTGTTCCTATACCGAGAGAAGTTGTGCAGGAGATACGTCAACCCCAGAACCCATGAGATGGTCTGGCAAATCGTGGTCCCCAAGGCAGACGTCCCAATGGTGTTGGAAGCATACCACGATCAAGCAGGACACTTTGGCTGGAGAAAGCTGGAGACCCTGTTGAGATGCCGGTTCTACTGGGTAGGGATGCGCAGCTCCATCGAGAGGTGGTGTCGGAACTGTGGACCCTGTGGTCTCAGAAGAAAGGACTACGGTAGTCAGAAGGCCCCCCTGCAACCTATCCGGACGACTCGTCCTCTGGAGATTGTGGCCCTGGACCACGTCAAATTGTCGCCAAGTAGATCTGGATACTCATACGCCTTGACCATGGTGGACCATTACTCCAGATTTCTGGTGGTTGTTCCAGTTAAGGACCAGACCGCAGTGACGGCCGCGAAAACCTTTCAAGCAAGCTTCTGCAGACCGCATGGGTATCCGGAGCAAGTCTTAACCGATCAGGGACCTGCTTTTGAAGCCGATTTATTCAAGGAATTCTGTCATATGTACGGGTGCAAGAAAATAAGAACAACACCATATCACCCTCAAACCAACGGTCTTTGTGAAAAGATGAACCATATTGTCCTTGACTTGTTGAGATCCATACCGTTGGAAGACAGGAATCGATGGCCGGATTTACTGCCTGATTTGGTTGATTTGTATAACCATATACCTGTAAGCTCAACTAACTGCACTCCAGCCTATCTTATGAGAGCAAGGCCGGAAAACTACCAATGGATCTAGAACTTGGAGTGGTAGAACCGGAGGCAGACGATGCCGTGGAAAACTGGGACGTCAATCGGCAAGAGCAATACAGAAGAGTACAAATCTGTGTAGAGGAAAGTCTTAACAAGGCACGGGAGAAACAGGAAGATGTTTACAACCGAAATGCTCCTGCCAAGCCTTTGATGCCTGGAGAGGTAGTATTAAAAAGAAAAAGGAAGATGCACAAATTGGATAACCAGTGGGAGCAAGAACCCTACGTCATACAAGATTCTAAATATGATAACAGAAAAGTTTGTGTCGTCAGTAAGGACGGAGGAAGAACAACAATCACTGTGTCCAGAGATCATTTGAAATTGTGTCCAGAACCTTAAAGCGTTGTGAAAAGAACCCTGTCCTCAATCAAGGAGAAAGAAAGGAAGAGGTCATACACACAGATCTGGGAGATTTTCCTGCGGATTGGCCCCGACTGGGAGATGCTGTGATAATTCCAGTGTTGCAGTTTTATCAGCCACAAGAGGAAGTTCTACCTCCAGTTGTGCCTGTGGTGCCAGTTGAGCCCGCTCAGGAGTTACCCATCCCAGCAACACCTCAACCTGTGGAACCTCAAGAAGGATCATCTGAAGCAGCGCCCCATACTATTGGATCCCCTGGTGAAGCTGACTCACACCGCCCAGCCATCAGTACGCTTGCCAGATCCATAGAAAGATTGAGGCAGTTCTATAGTTTGCCGTTACGCAGTGCAGACAGATCGCAACTTGATATACCTGAAGCTACACCACGTAGATCAGAGAGAACCACCAAAGGGAAGTTACCCATTAGATATCAGCAGTAATTATAACGAATTAATGTGAATACTGTAAAAAGTCTATATATATATATGTGTTTTTCCTATTATGTCTTATAATGGACTCAGAGGCTGAGGACTGAGCCAGCCCAAAAACTGTATCCTGTAAATAGTTGCACTAAAGTGCCTTCTTAGTGGTTTCACATGAAACCTTGACTTACCTCTGAACCAAAAACCCGTGTGGTGTGGCACTGAGTGAGGTCTGCATTTGGATGTCCTGCAGCCCACCCAGGACCTACGTTGAAGGTTTGGTGCGGGTCCTTCACAAGTATACTGTATATTTATTGAATGATATTTAATATTTGTATTTTTCTATAATGTTTTGTTGTTTGCAACGTTTAAGATATCCTCACCTCCCGGATGGGACGAATTAATGTTATTGTTAATGTTTTCATGCATAAACAAAAATGTCTCTTTATATTTTACAGCCCGGGAGTGCTGTCGTTTACCATGGGGGAATGTGTAGCCCTGGTACACAATACCAGGAGGATGAGTGGAGAGGTAACAGTTAAGGTCTCTTCATGACATCATGTACACTTCTGACACACCCAGCAGGGGTGTGGAAGGGAGTGATTTTAGTCAGTCAGTTTCCTGTCCTTGGACAGAGTAGACGTGTCCAGTTTGAGCCTGTCAGCAGTTCAGAAAGTGGAGGCTGGTACAGGTGGTTTAATTCACCTTAGCCTAGTCAGAGCTGTGCCCCACTGGAAGACAGACTGAACTATCTATTAAGAGTCGAGCAAATCGAAGGGCAAAGTGGAAGGAAGATTATTGGAAAAGTGCTTTTGGCTTGGAAAAGTCCTGCACATTGCTACCGGTCACTGGGGACCGAAGGATCACTATTAGCTACAAGCATAGTGTTAAGAAAACCAGAGATTTACCGGACCCTAGGTCGCGGCAAACAGCCCCATATAGTCAGTACGTAACTGGAGTCAGGTGGAATAGGGGCTTTGAGTCAAGCGCAGACAAAAACAAGAACCTAGTTTCATCAATTGGAAGGCTTCACCACAAATCTGACTGGGCAGAACAGCTTTGGAATAGCTGAAATTAAAGAGGGAACTACGCTGCAAGCTGGTTGTACTCATCGTTATTGGACAGTAAAGGAGGCCCCTAACTTGCTTAGCTGTTGCCTCAAAGCTCATCCTCCATCAACCCCATCAGCCTCCCTGGGACCTGCCTTACCATCTTGCAAGTAAAGGTATGGAAAGACGCTGACGGTGTGAGACTGAGTTATTATTGCATGCCTGCACAATCCCTACCTAACTACCGACCTGAGGGAAGGTCCCACCTGTAGGGGACCCGACATCTAGCTGCATCACCATCCCCTCAGAGATCTATAGCAGCGCTGGTATAAATTACCAGAATACTACAGGTGGCGTCACGAACTGTATATAATTCTATCCCCTGTAATATTCCCCCCAACATACGCCAGACCGCCAGGGCCACAGACCGAGCCACAGCTACCTGTGACAATCCCCATAGACTTCTACGGGCTCGGCTCTGAGTACCCATTGCCCTGGTAACCCACAATTGTGGTGGCGGGTCGACACACCACAGCCTCTGCGCCCTCTCTGAAATGAGGCGTCATCAGGGGGCAGACGCTGCGGACACTGCCACAGCCTCTGCGCCCTCTCTGAAATGAGCTGTCATTAGGGGGCAGACGCTGCGGACACTGCCACAGCCTCTGCACCCTCTCTGAAATGAGCCGTCATCAGGGGGCAGACGCTGCAGACACTGCCACAGCCTCTGCACCCTCTCTGAAATGAGCTGTCATCAGGGGGCAGACGCTGCGGACACTGCCACAGCCTCTGCACCCTCTCTGAAATGAGCTGTCATTAGGGGGCAGACGCTGCGGACACTGTCACAGCCTCTGCGCCCTCTCTGGAATGAGCTGTCATCAGGGGGAAGACGCTGCGGACACTGCCACAGCCTCTGCGCCCTCTCTGGAATGAGCTGTCATCAGGGGGCAGACGCTGCGGACACTGCCACAGCCTCTGCGCCCTCTCTGAAATGAGGAGTCATCAGGGGACAGATGCTGCGGACACTGCCACAGCCTCTGCAACCTCTCTGAAATGAGCTGTCATTAGGGGGCAGAAGCTGCGGACACTGCCACAGCCTCTGCACCCTCTCTGAAATGAGCCGTCATCAGGGGGCAGACGCTGCGGACACTGCCACAGCCTCTGCGCCCTCTCTGAAATGAGCTGTCATTAGGGGGCAGATGCTGCGGACACTGCCACAGCCTCTGCGCCCTCTCTGAAATGAGCTGTCATTAGGGGCAGACGCTGCGGACACTGCCACAGCCTCTACGCCCTCTCTGAAATGAGGAGTCATCAGGGGACAGATGCTGCGGACACTGCCACAGCCTCTGCGCCCTCTCTGAAATGAGCCGTCAATCAGGGGGCAGACGCTGCGGACACTGCCACAGCCTCTGCGCCCTCTCTGAAATGAGCTAATGTGTAGCCCTGGTATTTAAGGTACACAATACCAGGAGGATGAGTGGAGAGGTAACGGTTAAGGGCTCTACATGACATCACATATACTTCGGACACACCCAGCAGGGGTGTAGAGGGGTGTGGTTTTTAGCACAAGAGAGTCTAGTAGTGTCTCCTGAGGTGAAGGGAGGGAGAAGGAGTGCCTGTCTGGAGCACCAAGATTCCTGTCGATTCAGAGAGACAGTACAGTAGTGGAGGCTAGTACAGGTGTGCCAGTTCACCTTAGCCTAGTCAGTGCTGAGATTGAGAGTTTGAGCAAGTCGAAAGGCACAGTGGAAGGAATTCAGAGTGCTTTAGGATTGGAGAAGTCCTGCACATTGTCACCGGTCACTGGGGACCGAAGCATCACTATAGCTCCAGGCATAGTGATAAAAGAACCAGAGGCTTACTGGACCTTAGGTAACAAAAAGCAGCCCTTGAAGTGTCAGTATGTAACAGAGGTCAGTTGGAATAGGAACTTTGAGCCTGATCAGCAAAATAAAGAACCTAGTTCCATCATTGAAAGGCTTCGATCACTATACTGACCGGGCAGTACAGCGTTGAAATAGCTGGAATTTAAGGAGTGAACTACGCTTTATGCTGGTTGGACTCATCCTGATTGGAAAGTTAAGGAGGCCCCTAACTTGCTCAGCCGTTGCCTCGAAACTCATCCTCCATCAACCCCATCAGCCTCCCTGGGTCCTGCCTGAACAACTTGAAGTAAAAGGTATGGAAAGACGCTGATGTGTGAGACTGTGTTATTCAATTGCATCCCTGCACAACCTCACCATAACTATCGACCTGAGGGAAAAGTCCCACCTGTAGGGGACCCGACATCTAGCTGCCTCACCATCCCCTCAGAGATCTACAGCAGCGCTGGTACAAATTACCAGAGACTACAGGTGGCGTCACGAACTGTATATAAATCTATCCCCTGTAAATATACCCCCCAACATACGTCTGACCGCCAGGGCCACAGACCGAGCCACCGCTACCTGTGACAACCCCATAGACTTCCATGGGCTCGGCTCTGAGTACCCCATTGTCCTGGTAACCCACAATTGTGGTGCGTGGTCGAGACAAACTTTGGCGTCACGAACAGGATACGAAACTCGCAAAATTGCGAGCCTGTGTGCCTGTGGAGTGTTTTTTGTGAAAAAGGACTGTTTGCTATTTTTGGCGCTAAAATCCGCCATTTTGCCGCCATATTCGCGCCCTCAGGCGCTGGAGAAGAAGGTGGGCGTACCTGAAAGAGCGCGCAGAGTCTTGGACACGCCCCCGGTTCTGACTCATCGGCAGGTCCTGCGACAGGAAGTGAACGCTCTGACAGCAGAGCGCCTGCGACGAAGGTCCTGTTCCCACTGCTGTGCCTGTGAATAGCAGCGTCTGAAACCGGTAGGCTCCCTTTAACCAAGGGGGCGCTAAGAATGTCACAACAACTGGCCGACAGTGCAGCCCCACCGGAGGTCCCAATCCCGCACCGCCTGGCATTGTAGCGCCAGATGAGGGCGCAGGTCCAGCACCCAGTCCGAAGTCCCGATCATGCCACTAACGCTCCCCTATATCCGGGCGAAATGCTTCCCCGTACGACAGCGGTGACCAGGCACATTAGCAGGTTCAAGCGGAAGTATGCAGCATCCTAGAAAATGTACCCATGCCGGAGAGACAAAAAGCTGCTGTGCTGTAGGGCAGCTAACTGGCGCTGCTGAAAGGAAGTGGAAGACTTGGGATACCGTTGATCAGAGTCGGTACCTGCGATCTTCCTTAAACTACATGCCATATTTGAAGACCGCACAGAAACGGATCTCCGGATGGCCTTCTACCACTGTTCACAGCAACCAGGTGACAGCATCAGGGACTACGCGTGCCGACTACAAGGAGCCCTGAAGCCCTTAAGCAATTAACAATTTAATGCTATCGACGAGAATAAGATGCTGAAAGAGCATTTATACAGGGATTGAGATCCCAAAGGACGCAGAACTGTAAACTGGTGGTCCTTAGACCATCCGGAAAATTATAGCACTTCAAGCTGGAGTTTCTGGCGCGGTCTGGCCATTACGAAAGATTTAAAGCACTATCTGGCCTCCAATAAGTTCACGGCGTACACAGACAACAACCCTTAACGCACCTGGAAACCACCAACTGGGCGCCATGGAGCAGCGATGGATGGCTCGGTTGTCCAATAACATTTACTATCAAGTACCGGGCAGGTCGAAAGAATGCTAATGCTACGCGTTGTCCGAAGGCCGCATGACTCTGACACGAAGAAAATCGGACGACCTGGAAGAAATTGAGCTACCTGCGTTCCATCGAAAATGGGGTATCACGAGCATCGAGTCTACAGAAAGCAGTATGGGCAACATTAAAATCCTTTACCCCATCACAGCTGGAAGGAGACTCAGGACAGTGATCCAGTGGCAGCTGTATCAAGGGTTGTTAAGACAGAAGGTTCCTCCTTGGAAAAAGATGCACCTATGTCACAAAGCTCCTGTGGACGAGAGAAGCAGGTTGTTCCTATACCGTGAGAAGTTGGCAGGAGATACCAACCCCAGGACCCACGAGATGGTCTGCAGATAGTGGTCCCCAAGGCAGACGTCCAAAGTGGTGTTGGAGGCATACCACGATCAAGCAGGACACTTGGCTGAGAAGCTGAGACCCTGTTGAGATGCCGGTTCTACTGGGTAGGTGCGCAGCTCCACGAGAGGTGGTGTCGGAACTGTGGACCCGGTGGTCTCAGAGAAAGGACTACGGTAGTCAGAAGGCCCCCCTGCAACCTATCCGGACGCTCGTCCTCTGGAGATTGTGGCCCTGGACCACGTCAAATTGTCGCCAAGTAGATCTGGATACTCATACGCCTTGACCATGGTGGACCATTACTCTAGATTTCTGGTGGTTGTTCCATGTTAAGGACCAGACAGCAGTGACGGCAGCGAAAACCTTTCAAGCAAGCTTCTGCAGACCGCAGGGTATCCGGACAAGTATTAACCGTCAAGGACTGCTTTCCGAAGCCGATCTATTCAAGGAGTTCTGTCACATGTATGGGTGTAAGAAAATTAAACAACACCATACCATCCCAAACCAACGGTCTTTGCGAGAAAATGAACCAATTGTCCTTGATTTGTGAGATCCATACCGTTGGAAGACAGGAATCGATGGCCGACTTACTACCTGATTTGGTTGACTTGTATAACCATATACCTGTAAGTTCCACTAACTGCACTCCAGCCTATCTTATGAGAGCAAGGCCCGGAAGACACCAATGGGATCTAGAACTTGGTGGTAGAACCGGAGGCCGATGACGCCATTGAAAACTGGGACATCAATCGGCAAGAGCAATACAGAAGAGTGCAAGTCTGTTGTGAAAGAAAGTCTCAACAAGGTACGGGAGAAACGGAAGAATTTACAACAGGAATGCTCCTGCCAAGCCTTTGATGCCTGGAGAAGTAGTATTGAAAGAAAAAGGAAAATGCACAAATTGGATAACCAGTGGGAGCAAGAACCCTACGTGTACAAGATTCCAAATATGACAACAGAAAAGTTTGTATCATCGTAAGACGGAGGAAGAACGATATCCACTGTGTCCAGAGACCATTTGAAATTGTGTCCAAACCCTTAAACTTTGTGGAAAGAACCTGTCATCAATCCAGAAGAAAGAAAAGAAGAGGTCATTACAACGGATCTGGGAGATTTCCCTGCGGATTGGCCCAACTGGGAGATGCTGTAATAATTCCGGTGTTGCAGTTTTATCACCACAAGAGGAAGTTCTACCTCCAGTTGTGCCTGTGGTGCCAGTGAGCCAGTTCAGGAGTTACCCATTCCAGCAACACCTCAACCTACAGAATCTCAAGAAGGATCATCAGAAGCAGCGCCCCATGCTATGGATCCCCTGGTGAAGCTGACTCACACCGCCCAGCCATCAGTACGCTTGCAGATCCATAGAAAGATTGACGGTACGAAGATAACACATCTTCCTATAGAAAGATTGAGGCAGTTCTATAGTTTGCCGTTACGCAGTGCAGACGATCACAACTTAATGTACCTGAGCTACCCACGTAGATCAGAGCGAACCACAAAAGGGAAGATACCCATTCGATACCAGCAGTAATTATAACAAACTAATGTGAATATTGTAAAATGTGTATATATATATATGTTCTTTCCTTATTGTGTCTTATAATGGACTCAGAGGCTGAGGACTGAGCCAGCCCAAGAACTTATTTGTTATAGTTGCACTTGCATTATCTTGGTTTACATGAAACCACCTTAACTACCTCGAATACAAAAACCCGTGTGTGGGCACTGATGTGGGGCGCATTCAATGTCCTGCAGCCCCCCAACCCACGTTAAGTTTTGGTGCGGGTCCCCTTTACAAGTAGTGTATTTATTGAATGTTTTGATGCCTTAATACCTTTTGTATTTTTCTAATTTAATGTTTTGTTGCAACGTTCAAAAATCCTTACCTCCCGATGGGAGAGTTAATGTTTTTGTTGATGCATAAACAAAATGTCTTTTTTGTATTTCCAGCCCGGGAGTGCGTCTTTTTACCATGGGGGATGTGTAGCCCGGTATTTTAAAAGGTACACAATACCAGGAGATAGTAAGGTAAGGTTTAAGGGCTCTACATGCATCCATACACTTCGGACAAACCCAGCGGGGTGTAAGGGGTGTGGTTTTCCACAAGGGAGTCTGAAAGCGGCCCCTGAGGTGGAAGGATGGAATTGTGTAATTGAGAGGTGAGTAAGTCGAAAGGCACAGGGAAGAATCAGGTGCTTTAGGATTGGAGAAGTCCTTCCATTTTTCCCCCCCCCGTCACGGGGACCGAAGTGTCACTATAGCTCCAGGCTAGTGATAAAAGAACCAGAGGCTTACTGGACCTTAGGGGCAGCAAGCAGCCTTGGAGTTCAGTAGTAACAGAGGCAGTTGGAATAGGAACTTTGAGCCTGACACAAAAGAAAGAACCTAGTTCCATCATTGAAAGCTTCGACCACTATATGACCGGGCAGTAAGCGTTGAAATAGCTGGATTTAAGAGTGAACTACCTTATGGCTGGTTGGACTCTCTATTGGAAAGTTAAGGAGGGCCCAAACTTCTCAGCCGTTGCCTCAAACTCCCTCCATCACCCCTTCACCTCCCTGGGTCCTGCCTGAACAACTTGAAGTAAAAGGGGAAAGACGCTGATTGTGAGACTGTGTTATTCAATTGCATCCCTGCACAACCCACCATAACTATCGACCTGAGGGAAAAGTCCCACCTGTAGGGGACCCGACATCTACGCCTCACCATCCCCTCAGAGCTCTACAGCAGGGGTACAAATTACCAAGAACTACAGGTGGCGCACGAATGTATTAAATCTATCCCCTGTAAATATACCCCCCAAATACGCCTGCCGCCAGGCCACAGACCGATCACCGCACCTGTACAACCCCATAAACTTCCATGGGTCGGCCGATACCCCTTGTCTGGTCCCCAATTGTGGGGCTGGTCGGACACTGTCATTAGGGGGAGACGCTGCGGCCTGCCACAGTCTCGCGCCCTCTCTAATGAGGAGTCATCAGGGGCAGACGCTGGGACACGCCCGCCTCTGTACCCTCTCTGAAATGAGCCGTCATCAGGGGCAAGCTGCGGACACTGCCACAGCCTCTGCGCCTCTCGAAATAGGAGTCATCAGGGGCAATGCTGCGGACACTGCCCAGCCTCGCTCCTCTCGAAATGACTGTCTTCAGGGGGGAACGCTGCGGACACTTCACAGCCTCTGCGCCCTCTCTGGAAGAGCGTCATCAGGGGGCAGTGCTGCGGGCACTACCACACCCTCTGCGCCCTCTCTGAAAGGGGAGTCATCAGGGGGCAGACGCTGCGGACACTGCCACAGCCCCCCTGCCCCCCTGAAATGAGGATCATCAGGGACAATGCGGGCACTGCCCAAGCCCTCGCGTCCTCTCTGAAATGAGCTTCATCAGGGGGGAGACCTCGGACACTGACAGCCTCTGCCCCTCCTAAATAGGCACATCAGGGGGCAGACGCCGGACACTGCCACACCTCTGCGCCCCTTTGAAATGAGCTGTCATCAGGGGGCAACGGCTGGGACACTGTCACAGCCTCTGCCCCTCTCGAAATGAGCCGTCATCAGGGGCGACGCGCGACACTGCCACACCTCTGCGCCCTCTTTGAAATGAGCTGTCATCAGGGGAACCTGCGGACACTTCACAGCCCCGGCGCCCTCTCTGGAATGGGCGCCTCAGGGGGGGAGACGCTGCGGACACTGCCACACCCTCTCCCTCTCTAAATGAGCCATTCGGGGGGAACCGGGGACATGCCCAGCCTCTGCGTCCTCTCTGGAATGAGCCGATCAGGGGGGAGACCTGCGGACACTACCACCCCTGCGCCCCCTCTCTAAATGACGTCATAGGGGGCAGACCTGCGGGGCCGCCACAGCTCTGCGCCCTCCTGAAATAGGTCATCAGGGGCAGACGTCAGACATGCCACAGCCTCTGCACCCTCTCTGGAATGGCCTCATCGGGGGCAGACCTGCGGACACTCCAAGCCTCTGCCCCTCTCGGAAATGACGGTATCAGGGGGCAGACGCTGCAGACACTGCCCCAAAACCCTGCACCCTCTCTCTGGAATGAGCCCGCATCAGGGGGCAACCTGCGGCATGCCAGCCTCTCGCCCCCTCTCGAATAGCCGCATCAGGGGCAACCCTGCGGACAAAAGCCACGCCTCTGCCCCTCTCTGAAATGAGCGGTCTAGGGGGCAGACGCGCGACCGCCACAGCCTCTGCACCCTTGGAATGAGGCGTCACAAGGGCAGAGCTGCAGACACTGCCACACCTCGCACCCTCTCTAAATGAGCCGTCATCAGGGGGCAGACCTCGACACTGCCACAGCCTCTGCCCCTCTCTGGAAAGAGGCGTCATCAGGGGCAGATCTGCGGGACCGCCACAGCCTCTGCGCCCTCTCTGAAAGAGCCGTCATCAGGGGGGAACGCTACGGACACTACCACAGCCCTGCGTCCCTCTGAAATGAGCTGCATCAGGGGGCAGACGCGCGGGACACTCCCCAGCCTCTGCACCCTCTTGAAATGAGCCGTCATAGGGGGCAGACGCTGCGGACAAATTTCCACAGCCTCTGCACCCTCTCTGAAAGAGCCGTCATCAGGGGCCAAAGCTGCAGACACTACCACAGCCCTGCGCCTCTCTCTGAAAGAGCGGGGGGGGGGGGGGGGGTCCAAAGGGGGCAGACCTGCGGACCTTCCACAGCCTCTGCGCCCCTCTGAAATGAGCCGTCTCAGGGATAGACCTGCAGACACTACCACACCTCGCGCCCTCTCTGAAATGAGTTCATCAGGGGGGAATGCTGCGGACACTTCCACAGCCTCTGCCCCTCTCGAAATGACCTCATCGGGGGATGACGCTGCAGACACCCCCACAGCCTCTGCGCCCCTCTGAAATGAGCTGTCAAGGGGCAACGCTGCGGACACTTCCCCACAGCCTCGGGCCCTCCTGAAATGAGCCGTCATCAGGGGGCAGACCTGCGGACACTCCCACAGCCTCTGCGCCCCTCTCTGAATAGCCGTCATCAGGGGCAACGCTGCGGACACAACCACAGCTCTGCGCCCCTCTCTGAATGAGCTGTCATCAGGGGCAGACGCTGCGGACCTGCCACAGCCTCTGCGCCCTCTCGAAATGAGCCGTCACAGGGGGCAGACGCTGCGGACACTGCCACAGCCTCTGCACCCTCTCTGAAATGAGCCGTCATCGGGGGCAGACCTCGGACATTTCCACAGCCTCTGCACCCTCTTTGAAATGAGGCGTCATCAGGGGGCAGACGCTGCGGACCACCACAGCCTCTCCCGCCCTCTCTGAAATGAGCTGTCATCGGGGCAACGCTGCGGACACTGCCACAGCCTCTGCGCCTCTCTGAAATGAGCTCTCAGGGGGCAGACGCTGCGGACACTGCCACAGCCTCTGCGCCCTCTATGAAATGAGCTGTCATCAGGGCAGACGCTGCGGAAAACTGCCACAGCCTCTGCCCCCCTCTCTGAAAGAGCCGTCATCAGGGGCAAGCTGCGGACACTGCCACAGCCTCTGCGCCCTCTCTGAAATGAGCTGTCATCAGGGGCAGACCTGCGACACTGCCACACCTCTGCGCCCTCTCTGAAATGGCGTCATCGGGGGCAGACGCTGCGGACACTGCCACAGCTCTGCGCCCTCTCTGAAATGAGGTCATCGGGGGGCAGAAGCTGCGGACACTGCCACAGCCTCTGCGCCCCCTCTCTGAAATGAGCCGTCACAGGGGGCAGACGCTGCGGACACGCCACAGCCTCTGCCCCCCCTCTCGAAATGAGCCGTCACAGGGGCAGACGCTGCGGACACTGCCACAGCCTCTGGCGCCCCCTCTCTGAAATGACGTCATCAGGGGGCAGACGCTGCGGAAAACTGCCACAGCCTCTGCGCCCCCCCCTTAAAATGAGCCGTCATCGGGGGGGGCAGACGCTGGGACACTGCCAAGCCTCTGCACCCCTTGGAATAGGAGTATCAGGGGGCAGATGCTGCGGACACTGCCCGCCCTGCACCCTCTCTGGAAGAGGATCTGGGGGCAGATGCTGCGGACACTGCCACAGCCTCTGCGCCCCTAGAAATGAGCGTCTAGGGGGCAGGGCGGGGACACTGTCACAGCCTCGCACTCTCTCTGAAATGAGGCATCACAGGGGCGACGCTGCGGACCTGCCACAGCCTTGCACCCTCTCTGGAATAGGAGTCATCAGGGGGCAGATCTGCGACACTGCCCAGCCCTGCCTCTCTCTGAAATGAGGCTCTCAGGGGGCAGACCTGCGGACACTGCCACAGCCTGCTCCTCTCTGAAATGGCCTCATCGGGGCAATGGCCCACTGCCACGCCCTGACCCTCTCTGGAATGAGGAGTCATCGGGGGCAGTGCGCGGACACTGCCACAGCCCTGCACTCTCTCTGAAATGAGGCATCTCAGGGGGAAAACTGCAGAAAAGACAGCCTCGCCCCTCTTGAAATGACATCACAGGGGGGACCTGCGGACCTGCCACACCTCTGCGCCCTCTCGAAATACCCATCAGGGGGCAGATCTGGGACCTGCCACAGCCTCTGCACCCTCTCTGAAATGAGGAGTCATCAGGGCAGACGCTGCGGCACTGCCACAGCCTCTGCGCTCTCTCTGGAATGAGCCGTCATCGGGGCAGACGTCGGACACGCCACGCCTCTGCACTCTCTCTGGAATGAGGAGTCATAGGGGGCAGACCTGCGGACACTGCCCAGCCTCTGCGCCCTCTCTGGAATAGCCGTCATCAGGGGGAACCTGCGGACACTGCCACAGCCTCTCACTCTCCTGAAATAGGATCCAGGGGGCAGACGCTGCGGACACTGCCACAGCCTCGGCGCCCTCTCTGAATGAGGATCACAGGGGCAGACGCTGGGAACGCCACAGCCCTGCCTCTCTCGAATAGGAGTCCTCAGGGGCAACCTGCGGACACTGCACACCCTGCGCTCTCTCGGAATGCCGTACAGGGGGCAGCGCTGCGGCCTGCCACAGCCTTGCACTCTCTCTGGAATGACCGTCATGGGGGGGGGCAGACGCTGCGGACACTGCCACACCTCTCAACTCTCTCTGAAATGAGGCGTCATCAGGGGGTAGACGCTGCGGAACTGCCCCCACCTCTGGGGCCCCCTCCTGAAATGAGGCATCACAGGGCAAAACGCTCGGACACTCTGTAATCCGGAGGGGATTTGGCAGCTAGATAGGGGTCCCCCCCCAGGTGGGACTGGCCCCCCCAAAGTCAAATGGTATAAAGGTTGTAGGGCCGAAAAAATGAATCAGTCTCACACCATCCGCGTCTTTCCATCCCCCTTTTTTCCTTGTCAATCTTGGCAGGTCCCAGGGAGGTGGTCAGGGTGAAATGTGCTTTGAGATAACTGGGCCCGAACAGGTTAGAGGCCCCTTTACTTCCAATATGATGATCCAACCAGCATAGAGCTAATTAACTCCGAATACCCAGCTAACTCCATAGCTGACTGCCCGGTCATATTGTGGGTGGACCTTCCATGTGGGAAACTAGGTTCTTACTTTTGTTGGCCAGCTAAAACCCATTTCCCCCTACTTCCCGGGGTTACGTACCACTCTCCAAGGCTTTTCTTCTGCGACCTAAGGTCCAGTAAAGACCTGGTTGTTCCCTTACTATGCGGAAAGCGATAGCAACCTTCGTTTCCCCCCGTGGACCCGGAAATTGTGGCGGTTAACCAAACCTAAGGACTTCTCTAATCCCTCCCCACTGCGCCCTTCGCCCTGTTTGCGGCTTTTAAAAATAAGCACTCCACATTCCTAGGATTACAAGTCAATCCTTCTTACTTCTTCCTTGGAGCTCGCTGACAGATTCCAGTATTCTCCAGTTCGGAACACCGCTGACTTCACGCCTTTGGGAGGGGCGCAAAGTTTCTGCGCAAATTTTCCTTTCTTCAAACGTCTCTGTCTGTCTGCTTTCTCCCGAGCTCTAAAGGGAAATGCAATCGATTCCTCTCCTCCGCACAACTGCACACTGGGGAATATCACCCGGGGAGCCCCCCCGGGGCTGACTCGACCCTCGCCCGAAAAGAAACATCTCTTCCGAAGAAGGCGCTCTCCCCCAAACGGCAGACGAGCCGCGCAGGACCAAACCCAAGGTGTCCAAGGTGGGGGGAGTGAATGGACAGCATTTTCCTCCCCGCACTTCCCCAAGTACGGGCCCCTTCACCCCGGGGGCTAACTCTGGCCCTCTCTGAAAGACTTCATGGGGGGGCAGACGCTGCGGACACTGCCACCCCTCGGCACTCTCTAAAAATGGCTATCATCGGGGGCAAGCTGCGGACACTGCCACGCCTCTGCCACTCCTGAAATGAGCTTCTTGGGGGAAACCCCGCGCGGACCGCCCAGCCTCTCGTCCTCCTGAAGGCCCTTTTCATCAGGAGTAGACGCTGTGGCATTGCCACAGCCTCGGCCCTCAAAAATGAGGGTCACGGGGGGAACGCTGCGGACACTGCCACAGCCTCTGCGTCCTCTCGAAATAGCCTTCATCGGGAGTAGACGCGGGGGACACTGCCCGCCTCTGCTCCTCTTGAAATGAGGCTCATCAGGGGAAAACCCCGGGGCGGACCTGCCACAGCCCTGCTCCTCTCTGAAATGAACGTCACAGGGGGCAACGCTGCGGACACTGCCACACCCTCTGCGCCCTTTGGAATGAGGCTCTGGGGGGGGCAACGCTGCAGACATGCCCAGGGGCCTCTATCCCTCTGAAATAACGCATCAGGGGGCAACCTGCGGAAACTGCCACAGCCTCTGCGCCCCTCTGAAATACCGTCATGGGGGGGCAGACCTGCGGACACTACCCACCCTCTGCCCCTTTGAAATGAGCCGCATCGGGGTAACGCTGCGGACACTGCCACGCCTCGCCCCTCTCTGAAATACCGTATGGGGGGCAGACCGCGGACACACCACCCCTTTTGCGCCCTCTCGAAATGACCATCATCAGGGGGGACGCTGGGACACTGCCACAGCCTCTGCGTCCTCTCTGAAATGAGGCGTCATAGGGGCAATGTGCGGACACTGCCACCCCCTCTACCTCTTTGAAATGGGGCGTATGGGGGGCAGACCTGCGGACTTTTACCAAGCCTCTGCCCTCTCAAAAATGGGCTCCAGGGGGATGCGGGGGGACCCCCCACACCTCTACCCCCCTCTCGGAATGACCGTCATGGGGGCAACGCTGGGGACATGCCCACCCTCTGCGCCCCCGGAATGAGGCGTCATCGGGGGAACCGGGGGACACCCCCACAGCCTCTGGCCCCTCTGGAAGGCCGTCTCAGGGGCAACTTTTCGGACCGCCAGTCTCCCACGCACCAAAATTGTGGCTTTCCAGAGAAGGGGGGACTCAGACCGACCCGGGGAAGCTATGGGTTGTCAGGGGTACCGGGGGTCGGTCGGGGGCCCGGGGGTCTGGCGTATGTTTGGGGGGTATATTTCCGGGATGGTATATAACAGTTCTGACGCCCCCTTAGTTCTCTAGCCCCCAAGACCAGCGCGCGTAGATCTCTGGGGGGAGGGAGGCAGCAGAGTGGGCCCCTAAAGGGGACGGGTCCCTAAAGTCTAGAAGTTGTGTTTTGGGGCAGATAAAAACACGTTCAACTTTCAGGGCTTTCCATACCTTTTCTTGTCAATGATAAGGCAGGTCCCGGGGGGCTGGCCGAGGGGGAAGTCTTTAGTAGCAGCTGAACAAGTTGGGCCCCCTTTACTTCCACAATGGTAATGGGCCAACCGCATAAAGCTATTCACCCAAAAAACCAGCAACCCCTTTGCTGTACCCCGGTCATTTTTTTGGTGGGGGCCTTCCAGTGAGGGGCTTTTCTTTTTTGCTGACAGGGTCAAAGTTTCTTTTCCACCTGCCCCCCCTTACGTACTGACACTCCAAGGGTGCTTTCTGCCCCTAAGGCAGTAAGCCTCTGGTTTTTCTATCATATGCCTGGACTATGTGACGCTTGGGCCCCCCGTGACCGGTGACAAAGGCAGGAAACCAATCCTAATGCACTTCAAAAACCTTTTCCCTGGCCCTTCGCCTTGTCCGCCTTGTACAAAAGCATCCCACTTCCTAAGGTCATATAAGTCAACCCCCCTTTTCTTCTTTTTTGGGGCTTGCTGAAAAACTCGTATTCCCGGGGAGGACACTCTCAACCCCACTGTCCGGGGGCAGCGCTGAATATCTGCAACTAACTCTTTTTTTTCAAAAAAAGTTCCTCTGTCTTTAGGGGGCGAGCTCTGACCAGGCTGAGGGGGAAAGGCTCACCTTTACTACCTCCCTTTCTGAACCGACAGGGGCAGGGACTACTTCCCCCTCCAAGTCCAAGCAGACGCCCGCCGAAACAGGAAATGACTCCTACTGAACTGAATCACTGGCCATCTCCTCTTTTATATCCAGAGGGGGGTCTAATGTGTGATGGTGAATTTTATTTTCATTAAAGCTATCTCTCCGCACATTTTCCGGGGGCTGCTGTGCCTTCCAAAAACCGGGGGACACACCAACCTCTGCACCCCTCTGAAATGAGCCGTCATCAGGGGGAGGGTGCGACCGCCAAGCCCTCGCCCCCTCTGAAAACCGTCATCAGGGGGGGACCTGCAGACACTCCCAGCCCGCCCCTCCGGAAGAGGCTCCAGGGGGAGACCTGCGGACACTGCCACACCCTCTGCGCCCCCTGGAATGAGGGTCACAAGGGGACGCTGCGGGGACTGCCAAGCCCTGTGCCTTTTTTAAAAAAACCTCATAGGGGGGAAACCCGCACACTGCCAGCCTTCCAGTCTCTAAATGACCTCATCAAGGGGGACGCTGCGGACACTCCACGCCTCGCACCCTCTCTGCAAAAAGGCGTCACAGGGGCAGACGCTGGGACACTGCCACAGCCCTCCCCTCTCTGGGGAAAAGACCGTCACAGGGGGACCGCGGGGACTGCCACAGCCTCCGCCCCCCTCTGAAATAGCTGTCCAGGGGCAGACCACGGACACTGCCCAGCCTCTCACCCTCTCGGAATGAGGGGCATCAGGGGCAGACCTCGGACACTCCACAGCCTCTGCACCCCCCCTGGAATGAGGGTCATCGGGGGGGACGCGCGGACACGCCCAGCCTGGTCGTCTCTGAAATGAGCCTTTTAGAGGGCGAGTGCGGACACTGCCACACCCTGCACCCCTCTGGAATGACTGTCATCGGGGGCAGACCTGCGGACACTGCCCCGCCTCTGCCCCCTAAATGAGCCCCCTCAGGGGCAACCTCGGCACTGCCACGCCCTGCCCCTCTCTGGAAACTTATCAGAGGGGGACGCTGCGGACATGCCCCCCCTCTGCGTCCTCTCTGAAA
>JARQOD010009109.1:0-32781 GCA_033576555.1 Oophaga sylvatica | reverse complement strand
GGCCATACAAGTGACAGTGTCTCGATGTAATGCATGGGCTTGCTAAAGCAACTCCTTTTCTGCCTCAAGAGTTGAGTAGGACAGTGGTTGATGTGACATGACAGTAACATCTGAGGTTCACTGTAGTCAACACTCTTGTATGCAGATTTGCTGCAATGATCTGTAGCTTAGAGTGACCTTATGTTCTAAAAAAAAGCAAAAAAAAAACACCCTCGTGGAGAATGACATGTCAAGCCTGACATGCCAAGGTGAGGAGACTTTTAAGCTGCAATGCTCCTCTGGGAAATATGCAAATTGTTCTTCAAAGAGGACTAGATCTTTAGTGCCACCTGTTGGAGGTAGCAATCCTAAAAGTCAATATCGAGCCTTGTCACATGACTTGGGATAAGTCCCATATATATTAATATATACCAATATATATTAATGGTATGCACTGCATTCATTGGAAGCAAACAGCTGAATGATACAATCCCTACCTCTGCTATCTGTCTTGTATGCCGCAATATATATTAATGGTTTGCACTGCATTCATTGGAAGCAAACAGCTGAATGATACAATCCCTACCTCTGCTATCTGTCTTGTATGCCGCAATATATATTAATGGTTTGCACTGCATTCATTGGAAGCAAACAGCTGAATGATACAATCCCTACCTCTGCTATCTGTCTTGTATGCCGCAATATATATTAATGGTTTGCACTGCATTCATTGGAAGCAAACAGCTGAATGATACAATCCCTACCTCTGCTATCTGTCTTGTATGCCGCAATATATATTAATGGTTTGCACTGCATTCATTGGAAGCAAACAGCTGAATGATACAATCCCTACCTCTGCTATCTGTCTTGTATGCCGCAATATATATTAATGGTTTGCACTGCATTCATTGGAAGCAAACAGCTGAATGATACAATCCCTACCTCTGCTATCTGTCTTGTATGCCGCAATATATATTAATGGTATGCACTCCATACTTCTGCTTGCTGCCAACCACTGCTTTACCATCTTGCAACATAGTTTAATGTGCCTGGTAAAGCTTTGGTATAATTCAATTTTGCACTTTGTTTAAAATACTTACTGATTCATATCCTGTGACTTGGGTCTCTCTAGATCTTATCAGGTGGAAGGTGCTAAAGCATATAGATGTTGCCAGTTTGCCTTTGATGATCTAACCACCCCTGGTGTGCTGGCCCCAGCTGCCAAATTATCCCAAAGCAGCTCCCACAATCCCACTCTCCTAACCCTGTAGTGTGGGCTATATATTTAGGAGTAGTCTAAGGGGTGCACGCATGTGTGGGGTGCACACAGTCATCCCAGAATCAAAGCATCACAGAAGATAAGCATTGTGTAAACGGCAGTTATCGAAGATAAGCATCGTGTAAACGGCAGTTATCCATGGCAGTTAATCAGGGCTGGAATCAGGTAGCCCACACTTTGCTTCCTTTTTAATTGTGTACTTTACCTCTCTCCTCCTGTGTTCCCTTGCCATCCACATTCACCACCCCATCCCCCCTCCCATCACGACTCATACACATCAGCCCCTCTAAACTTCCCTCTCCCATGTACAGCTCCCATGCACTCTTCACCTTCCTGAGAAACCTCAGCCCATCTTGCCCAAACACATCACAGAAAAAACCTACTTACAACTCCAACAACTACCTGCTCTTTATCTTCCTACTCCTTCTGATTTCAGGGGACATCTCCCCCAACCTGGTCCACCATCCCCCAACCTCAATCCCTACCCTACCTCATATCGACACCATAATAATCTTATTAATATTACTTGCACTCCCTCATCTCCTTCTTTCAATTGTGCCCTTGGAATCCACGGTCTGCAATGCAACAAACTATCCTTCCTGCACAACTACTTTCTGAACAACTCTCTTCATCTGTTGGCCCTCACTGAAACCTGGATTCAGGATTCTGACACGGTTTCCCCTGCTGCCATTTCCTATGGTGGCTTACAGTTCTCCCATTCCCCAAGACCGCAAACAGACATGGGATGGAGTTGGCATACTCCTGTCCCCACAATGCACTTTCCAGGTCATCCCCCCAATTCCATCACTCTCATTCCCTTCTTTTGAGGTCCACACCATCAGGCTCTTCCATCCCCTCTCCCTCAGAGTAGCGGTCATATATCGGCCCCCAGGCTCGCCCACCCAGTTCCTTGACCACTTCTCAGCCTGGCTGCCGCACTTCATGTCCTCAGAACTACCAACCCTTATCCTTGGAGACTTCAACATCCCCATTAACAGCCCTACTTCCACATCTGCATCTCAGCTTCTATCACTAACCACTTCTCTAGGCCTCTCACAGCTTTCAACCTCTGAGACACACAAGGATGGTAACACCCTTGACCTAGTCTTTGTCCGCCTCTGTTCAATCTCCCACCTAAATAACTCACCGCTTCCACTCTCTGACCACAACATTCTCTCCTTCATCCTCACAAATCCTCGACCACCCCAGCGCACTCCTACCTACCACACATTCAGAAATCTACAAGCCATTAACCCTCAGACACTTTCAGACTCCCTACACTCATCGCTGTCCCCAATCTCCTCTTTTTCTTGTCCTAATCTGGCTGTTCATCACTACAATGACACTCTTAGAAGCACCCTTGACCAAGTAGCACCGCTCACCCTCAGAACTTCCAAACACACAGTAAAACAGCCCTGGCTACATTGCAAACTGAACTTCTTCAGCGATGCTCTAGGAGTGCTGAACACCTTTGGAGAAAAACCCGCACACCAGAAGACTTCATCCACTTTAAATTCATGTTAAGAACTTATAATGCTGCCCTTCACCTCGCCAAACAGACCTACTTCACCACCCTGATCTCCTCACTAGCCAACAACCCCAAGAAACTTTTTGACACTTTTCACTCCCTCCTCAGGCCAAAAGCACAAGCCCCTATCACAGACATTTGTGCTGACGACCTGGCCTCCCACTTTATAGAAAAAATAAATACTATCCGTCAGGAAATCTGCTCTCAACCACCAAGTGCTGTGACTCCCATCCCTCCCTGCATTTCCCCTGGCTCAATTTCCACATTTGATCCCATCACAGAAGAAGAAGTCTCCAGACTCCTCTCTTCCTCTCGTCCGACTACATGCACTACCGACCCCATTCCCTCACACCTCCTCCAGTCTCTCTCCAGTTGTCACAACTCACCTAACTACAATCTTTAATCTCTCACTCTCCTCTGGCATTTTCCCATCCTCCTTCAAACACTCCATCATTACTCCACTACTAAAGAAACCCGCTCTCGACCCTTCCTGCACAAACAACTACAGACCGGTCTCCAATCCCCCTTCATCTCTAAACTTTTGGAGCGCCTAGTCTACTCCCGCCTTACCCGTTACCTCTTCCACTCACTCCCTCCTAGACCCTTCACAGTCCGGCTTCCGACCCCTACATTCGACTGAAACTGCACTCATCAAAGTGACCATGACCTTCTGACAGCAAAACGTAACGGTGACCACTCTCTGCTCATTCTTCTCGACCTTTCTGCAGCTTTCGACACGGTTGACCACCGTCTCCTACTGTCTAGGCTCCAGTCACAGGTATTAAGGACACTGTTCTCTCCTGGTTCTCTCCTATCTTTCTGACCGCTCCTTCAGTGTTTCGTTCTCTGGCTCCACGTCATCTCCTCTTCCCTCACTGTCGGTGTACCCCAGGGCTCAGTCCTTGGCCCCCTTCTCTTCTCTCTCTACACGGCCCCAATTGGACAGACCATCAGCAGATTTGGCTTTCAGTACCATCTTTATGCTGATGACACACAACTATACACGTCATCCCCCGACCTTACCCCGCTGTACTACAGAACGCCACCGACTGTCTGTCCGCAGTCTCCAACATCATGTCCCTCTCTATCTGAAACTTAACCTCTCCAAAACTGAACTTCTTCTGCTCCCGCCGTCTACTAACCTCCCTAAATCTGACATTTCCCTCTCCGTGGGCGGCACCATAATAACACCGGCAGCAGGCTCGCTGTCTGGGTGTTATGTTTGACACCAATCTCTCCTTCACCTCCCATATACAATCTCTTGCCCGCTCTTGCCGCCTACACCTAAAGAACATCTCTAGAATACGCCCTTTTCTCACCATGGAAACAACAAAAACCCTCACTGTAGCATTGATCCACTCCGCCTGGACTACTGCAACTTCTATTACTTGGCCTCCCTTACTCGACTATCCCCTCTCCAGTCCATCCTTAATGCAGCAGCCAGGGTCATCCATCTGGCTAATCGGTACTCGGACGCGTTCGCTCTTCACCAGTCCTTACACTGGCTGCCCATTCATTATAGGATCCAATTCAAAGTACTGGTTCTCACCCACAAAGCTCTCCACAGTGCAGCACCCCCCTACATCTCCTCCCTCATTTCTATCTATCGGCCTAACCGACTGCTGCGCTCTGCAAACGACTTTCGACTAACCTCTGCATTAATCCGTACCTCCCACTCCCGACTCCAAGACTTCTCCCGCGCTGCGCCAATCCTCTGGAATGCTCTACCCCAAGAAATTAGGACTTTCCACAATTTGCATGGTTTCAGGCGCTCCCTCAAAACACATCTGTTCAGAGCGGCCTATCACATTCACTAATCAAAATCATTCTATGTGTAAGTGTGTGTAGCCCATTCACTATCTCCATCCATCCCTCACTCCCTCAAGATGGCTGGGCCATCATTGTAAATGCACCATTGTATATACACACCTGTACTTTGTATCTCCCCCACCTCATTGTAGATTGTAAGCTCTCACGAGCAGGGTCGTCTTATTTTGCTTTAATTATTGTATTGTTAACGTTGTTACTTATGACTTGTGTTTTGAAACTGTTAAACTGTAAAGCGCTGCGGAATATGATGGCGCTATATAAATAAAGATTATTATTATTAAGTCCAAACCAAAATCTCAATTTCAGACACTGTTTTGGGGTACTGCCCCTTGTCCGTGCAAAGTGTGAGATCTGGTTTGGCTGGTTGAGAGGTGTCTGACCAGCCAAACCAGATATCACACTTTGCACTAATGAGGGGCAGTACACCAAAACACCGTATCTTCAAATTGAGATTTTGATATTGGCTTTTATTCTAAGTCATGTGACAAGGCTTGTTAAAGGGTCAATACTGACTTTTAGGATTGCAATTTATTATAGGTGGCACTAGAGTTTTAGTCCTCTTCCTCTCTGATGAGACAATTTGCAAAAAAACAAAACAATACATAATTCCAGATGTAATATTAATCTGCAGGTTCTTAGTGTTAAGATGCTGCCTGACCACATTACTTGTAAGTTAACCAAAGGAAGTTAACTTGTATGCTGTTGGAGCCATTCACTTTAAAAAAAAAATAAAAAATGGGGTGTACACAGAATGGTTAATCACCACTCCCTATATTTTATTTCACGTATAGTTTTCATTCTGGTTCCATTATTATGGTATCTAGGTGGTGTGCTCTGATTGTAAAACTTGAATTTAATTCTTAAGCGAGATTTCACACTGCTTCTGTCCAGGTAAATTATGTGATCAACTAAATTGGCTCAATTGGTAGTAAGAGTCCTTGTTACCACTGAATATATCCTAGATAGAATAAGACGCAAATCAGGAAGAATAATATTTTCATTTCACAACATAAGAATACAGTAAAAATAGGTATAAAATTCAAAAAATTGCAATTGCAACAAATTCCTCTTAGCAGGAAGCTTAACGAACTGGGTGTAAGTAAACTTGTCTCTTTTTATAGTTAAGTTTTTAAAGTAGCACACTGGATAGGTCTTGTATCTCATTTTTTATTTTTTGCAGCTGTTCTCTATGAATGTCTATACAGAGATGTGTTTGGAGTAGACGAGAGAGAGTTGATTGCTGCTGTTGAGCTCTTTCGAAGTGGGACAAAAAAAAATCGAAATAGTGCATCGACTGGTAGTGAAGATGCAAATTATGACTGCACTACAGAACATAGCAAGTCATCCGCTGACGGCAGGTATATATTTTGTTTTAATGAGCAGTATATTTATAGTGAAAACACAATGTAGCTGTTCATATGTTATAAGGAGCTGTAGCTTAATTTTGTCCAAATGCAATTAAGGAAAACACTATAGCTTAGTATTGGGGATATTTGTATGATTGACAGTAGGTTTGGATTCTCATTTTTGTGTTTAGATGAAATGGCAGCATGCAGTGGCCCATGGAACATGACTAATCAACAGCCATAACTTTTCACCGTGACATAAGATTTGATTTTAAGAATGCTATTTGGTACTCCTAATGATTGATACCTATTAATTTAGAAGAAAGAGCACCGAGAAAAAACACCTTGAGGACAATTTGACTTCTTAGCACGGGACGTGGGGTGCACCTGCAAGGGTTAATTTATCTGCTCTCACTCAATCCAGCGCTCAACCTCTGTTTCAGCTGCAGATGGAAGGAAGAGAGCCACAGTATTCATTACTGATGGGTAGGCAGAGCCCCAGATCAGGATGTCACCTCAGATCAAAAGAGTGCTGACTGGCTGGCCCCTCCAGCTCGGGCTCCTCCTACTCAGCTCCAGTCTAAGATTTGAGGTCCAGAGGATGGTCGCTGCTAATGCAGCTCCTCAGAAGATTTTATTATTTTATATTCGGACAGGAGACTTGGATCACTAGTTGGTCTAGAGGTCTCAGGGGTACCAGCGCTGCTGTACCCCAACCTCTCCCTTGGCGGATCTGTATTTACTCAAAGTCCCTGCAGAATCCTTGCCGGCCCTGGGGGATGAGGGGAGCTTCCCTGGCGGGACGCAAACCACACGTGCGGTCACTGCGTTCTTCGCCCTGGGGGGAAGCATGGGCACAGCGCCAGAAACCCCTGAGGGTCCCTGTGGCGCCTTGGCTGGTGAGTACTCCACACAAATTTTTGATTATAATTATGTGTGAGTGCTTTAGCGTCTGAATGAGCAGCGCTATTACTTGTATGTCAGTATGCTTCAGCGCTGCTGTGACAGCGCTACTACATGTATGTCAGTATGCTTCAGCGCTGCTGTGACAGCGCTGTTACAAGTAGATGTGGTGATTTTTTGTCCGCAGGCAGATACCTGCAGGACAGAGAGGGAGCAGGAGCGGGGGAGTTCGCGCTCAATATTCGAGCTGGCGGGGGGCGTGGCCTAACTATTCCCGGTCTTCTGAGCAGGAAGACGCGCGCTCTGGCGTTTCTCCTGCGACTCCCTCACTGTGGCGGCCATTACACAGGCTCCTGGGCTCCTCAGACCGCTCCTCTCCTCATAAGACACCACGGCCAGCTGGGTGAGTGCTGATTCCTCACCCCGCAGCGCAGCGATCGCTATCCTGCAGTTGCAGTCTCATCAGAGACATAAAAATTGGCTGGGGCTCACAAATATATATATTGTGGTGAGTTTGCAATATTAACCCTCTGAGGGTTATTTCTACCAGCTAAATTTTTTGACTGAATACCGCTGGGGTAACCCTGCTTGGTGGAGCGTTAACCCTTCAGCGTTTAAAAAAAAAAAAAAAAAAACCGCATAGTTTTTGCTGGTATTACCGCTTTGACCTGCTCATACAGGTGAGACATGTCTGAACAGAGTTCAGATGCCGCGGATCACGTCCCAGTGCTATTGCGGCAATCAGATACGCAGGCCTCCACAGCGTCTAGCGCTGCGGTCGACAGCGGTGGAAAATTGGACGATATCGCTCGATCGATCAACAACTTGTCTGACCTTTTAGGTCAATATGTGTCTGCTAATTCCTCTCAGAGGAAGCGACGCAGGCCGTTACCGGCCTCTACACGGAGCGAGTCAGATGTATCTGATATTGGGCAGAGTTCCCCTTTAAATTCGGATGGAGAAATATCCGATTCAGATGCGGACGAGCCGCAGGGGCGTTCCTCTATGGCGAAGCGTACGGAGGCATTGATTGAAGCCATGAGAGATATATTACAGTTACCGGAGGAGGTAACTAGTCGTCCTGGTAAATCAGCACGCATGTTCCAGGAGTCCCGTGCTTCGCGTACAACATTGCCAGCTCTGGATGAGCTTAATAGTGTAATAGAGGAGGAACGTCTATGTCCAGATAAGCGTTTTCATGGAACGCATTTCTTTGATACACTTTATCCTTGCTCTGCGGAGTTAAAGGCTAATTGGACTTCTGCTCCTGAAGTGGATGTGTCTTTATCTCAGCTTAGTAAATCCTCACTACTCCCTATTAAGGGAAAAGCGAGCTTACAGGAGCCTTTGGATAGAAAGGCAGAATTGGCGGCAAAAGCAAGCTATGAGGCTGCGGGTCATGGATTTCGAGCAGTGCTAGGATCCATGTGTGCTGCTAGAGCTTCTCTAAGCTGGTTGGCACGTCTGAAGACGGAGTTGCAAAATGAATCTCCGTTATCTGAGATACGGGAAACTTGTGAATGGTTAGAAACGGCAGCCTGTTATATCTTTGATGCCGGTCTGGATACGGCATCTCTGCTGGCCAAAGCGAAAGCTTCAGCGGTCACAGTCAGAAGAGCTTTATGGCTCAGACAGTGGGCCGGGGACGCAGTTTCCAAACAAGGGTTGTTGGCCTTACCTTACAAGGGTGGCCATCTTTTTGGATCCGACCTCACAGAGCTGATTTCCAAGGCTAAGGCGAAGGAATCAGCATTACCACAGCGTAGGGCCATGGCCTCGGTGTCCAGTAAGCCTGGTGTCTATAGTGGTCGGCGGTCCTTTCGGGGCCGAGGACGATCTAGTCACTCCTCGTGGGGATCGGGTCGTCCTTCCTTCTCAGGAAAGAAATCCTCTCAGAAAACTTGTACTCCCTGGAAGCAGAGTTTCCGCCAGGACAAGCGGGAACTTGACAAGAAGCCCGCAAAGTCGGATTGACGCCAGGGGTCCACTCGAGGATTCTCGAGTGGGGGGTCGCCTGCTTCCTTTCAAGGAGACTTGGATGGCTCGCGTTCCAGATTCCTGGGTAACGCGGATAGTGTCGGCAGGCTATTTCATAGAGTTTGCTTCTCGACCCCCAAATGTTTTTTGTCAATCTCACGTTCCGTCGGAACCCGAGCTTGTTGTCGCTCTACAGCGAGAGGTCGAATCTCTGCTACAAAAGGGTGTAGTGATACCGGTTCCGTCAGAGGACCGAGGGAAAGGTTTTTATTCCAACCTTTTTATAGTTCCCAAAAAGGAGAACAAATTTCGCCCGATTCTGGATCTCAAGCGATTAAACCGGCATGTCCATGCCCGGAAATTTCGCATGGAGTCGCTTCGTTCCGTTGTGGCAGCTCTGTCACAGAACGATTTTCTGGTGTCAATCGACATTCGCGACGCCTATTTGCATATTCCCATCGGAAAGGCTCATCAGCGCTTTCTTCGATTTGCCATAGGTCAGAATCATTACCAGTTCGTGGCTCTGCCGTTCGGCTTAGCCTCAGCGCCAAGGGTCTTTACAAAAATTCTGGCGCCCCTCATGGCAATCCTTCGAAGACAGGGGATTACGATTCTCCCTTATCTGGACGATCTTTTGATCATGGCTTCCTCGGAGGAGGAGGCGTTGACGGCTCGGGATTTGTCTCTTCAGTTTCTGAAGGACTTCGGTTGGCTGGTCAATTGGGAGAAGTCGTCCCTGGAACCATCGAGGACAATCCTCTTTTTGGGAATGCATCTCGACACGTTTCGGTCGGTAGTTTCCCTACCACCAGACAAACAGTCATGTCTTCTTCGACATGTACAGATTATGAAATCCTCAACGGCAATGTCCCTACGGAAGTGTATGCGTCTTCTGGGACTGATGGTGGCGTCCATGGAGGCAATTCCTTTTGCCCAGTTCCATTCCAGGACTCTCCAAAGGTTCATCTTGAGTCGATGGAACCAGTCGCAATCGCTGGATTGCAGTGTCACCATTTCTCGCGCGGTGCGGGATTCTCTAGAATGGTGGTTACGTCCAGGGGCATTCTCCCTGGGGAAGTCTTTCCTCCCTCCGAAGTGGTCAGTCATAACCACCGATGCCAGCCTGACGGGCTGGGGGGGTGTTTGGAACAATCTCTGGATTCAGGGGGTATGGTCATCGGAAGAGTCTTTTCTTCCGATCAACATCCTGGAATTGAGGGCGATTTTCCTTTGCCTCCAACATTGGACGGTCCCTTTGAGCGGTCTGCCAGTCCGAGTGCAGACAGACAATGCGACGGCTGTCGCGTATATCAATCACCAAGGTGGGACAAGGAGTTCCAGACTCATGGTAGAGGTGTCCCGAATTCTGATTTGGGCAGAGGCCAGTGTACCAGCCATTTCGGCGATTCACATTCCAGGGGTTCAGAATATTACAGCGGACTTTCTCAGTCGCAGAAGGATGGATCCCGGGGAATGGAGCCTTCACCCGGAAGTTTTTGCACTACTGTGCTCTCGCTGGGGAACCCCCCAAGTGGATTTGATGGCATCCAGGTCCAATGCCAAGTTACCGACATTCATGTCCAGGTACAAGGACCCGAAGGCGGTGGCGGTGGATGCTCTAGTGGCTCAGTGGGATCAGTTCGAGCTGATCTATGTATTCCCGCCGATATCCTTACTTCCTCTAGTACTGCGTCGGATCAGACTAGAGAGAATTCCAGCTATTTTGATAGCTCCAGACTGGCCAAGAAGGGTGTGGTTCTCGACAATAATGTCGCTGTTGGCGGCACCTCCTTTTCCACTCCCTCTTCAACCGGACTTGTTAACTCAGGGGCCCGTTTGTCATCCGGACTTGATGTCCCTGCGTTTGACGGCGTGGCTCTTGAGACCGAAATCTTGACCCGTAGAGGTTTCTCAGCCGAGGTCATTGCTACCCTTCGTGCTGCAAGATGTCCGGCTACTACTAGGATTTACCACAAAATTTGGGAAACCTTCTTTTCGTGGTGTTTGGGGTCCTCTCGGAACCCGAGAAAATTTTCCATTCCCAACCTGTTGGCTTTTCTGCAGCATGGGCTAGACAAGGGTTTGGCAGTCAGCACTCTGAAAGGTCAGATTTCTGCTCTGTCTTTATTGTTCCGGAGAACCATTGCTTCAAATAGAGACGTGCTCTCCTTTTTCCGAGGTATATCTCGTAAGTTTCCGCCGCGGAAGGCACCCGTGTCTCCTTGGCGGCTCAACCTTGTTTTGGAGGCTCTTCAGCATAAACCTTTTGAGCCTATGGTTTCTGCTAGCCTTTCTTTACTTTCTTGGAAGGTGGCTTTCCTTGTTGCAGTCACTTCCTTGAGGAGAGTTTCTGAGTTGGCAGCTCTTTCTTGTTCGCCTCCTTTTCTGGAGTTTTTTCCGGATCGTGTAGTGCTTCGCACTCGGGGTGATTTTTTGCCTAAAGTGGTGTCACAATTTCATGTTAACCAGGATATTGTGTTGCCTTCACTCTGTCCGGATCCGAAGAATGCGAAAGAGCGAGATTTACACACATTGGATTTAGTGCGGGCCTTGAAGTTTTATCTATCTATTACTCAAGGTTTTCGTAAGACGGACTCCCTGTTTGTGGTTCCAGCAGGTCGTCGGCGTGGTCAACGAGCTTCCAAGGATTCTATAGCTCGTTGGATCCGGTCAGCTATTTTGGAGGCTTACCGCCTTCGGGGTGAATCTTGCCCGATTAAGATTCGAGCCCATTCCACGAGAGCTGTGGCCTCATCGTGGGCTTTTCGTCAAGGGGCCTCGGCAGCTCAGCTCTGCCGGGCGGCAACTTGGCGCTCTGTCCACACGTTTACAAGGTTTTATAAAGTGGACGTCAGTGCTTCCGCTGATGCAGCCCTCGGACGTAGGGTCCTGCAGGCAGCTGTAGTTTAAAGTTCTGGATGAACTTGTGTTTAGCGCTGGTTGCGCTTTGTTGTTAAGGTTGTTGGGTTTCTGCTTTTTGTTGGTTTTTCCCACCCTTATTTTTGAACTGCTTTGGGACGTCCCATCAGTAATGAATACTGTGGCTCTCTTCCTTCCATCTGCAGCTGAAACACGGATTTTGGTAAAAAACTTACCTGTAAAATCCTTTTCAGCGAAGGAAGGAAGAGAGACACAGCACCCTCCCAAGGCAGAAGTATGTTGATGTTTTCAGATGCAGCGCGACCCTTATCTGATAGCGATTATCTGGGCTGAGGTCAGCGCGCTAAGGCTCTGTTCCAGCATCGCCAGCTCATCGCAGTAGTCAGGTTCCGTGAGTAGTACCTGGAACTCTGTGGTTTTTGGCTTTCTTTGCATGCATAACCTGTATCCTTGTGTTTTTTCTCTGAAGTTCCTTCAGAAGGGGTTATGTTGCTCCGCTGGTGATCTTGGCTCTTTTCCTAAAAGCTTTGGTACGACTGGAGCTGAGTAGGAGGAGCCCGAGCTGGAGGGGCCAGCCAGTCATCACTCTTTTGATCTGAGGTAACATCCTGATCTGGGGCTCCGCCTACCCATCAGTAATGAATACTGTGTCTCTCTTCCTTCCTTCGCTGAAAAGGATTTTACAGGTAAGTTTTTACCAAAATCCGTGTTTTTGGCCATAAAGCAAACATGTATAACACCTCGACAGTACACACAACGCACGCTCCCATCACTCATCAAACACACAAGGTGATGAGTCCCCAAAATATTTACTATCAGACAATCAAAAGGTCACACACTCTGAAAGGCTATGGATTCTTTAGAGCATTCAAGGATCAAACTTAATAAAGATTTTAAGTTTAATGTAAAGTTTAATGTAAAAACAGTGCTTACAATAAAAGATATAAAACGTCACACATATGCTAAACAGTTATAAAATAAAAAGGGAAAAATAACAAACACCTAAACATTTCTGTCTACCGTTCTCTTCGGATTCCTTGAGAGATGGAGAAATGAATTATGGATCACATCCTCCTAGGCAGCCCCCACAAGTGAACAACTTCTTTTGTGCCACCCAGCTATTTATACCCCTGACCATAAGCTCATATTTCCAGCATGACCCGAATTGGCCCATTTAAAAGTTGCTATTTGTGAATGGACAGTGGGCTAAGTTGTGGCATTTCAGATATCCTGTGTCTCCCCCATCCCCTTTTCTCTATACAGTTAATATAACTATTCTGCCCAGCTTTAAAGCATTTTCTAGCTCCTTTTGAAGCTCCCACATTTGCCACCTCTCAGTATTCTCCTATGAGACCCTTCTGCCTTAAGTGTAGGCAGATGTTATATCCTTGTCTTAGAGATGATCATGTGATTACAACCTTACTGGTTATTTTACTGACATTATACTTTCCCTTACAATAATATACTTCCTTCACAATTACCTTTAACTACTTTTATTAAAACCACATTTCTTTTTAGACGAGAAGAATGGGAGAAAAGAGATGTTGACAATCCAGTGGAAGAGAAAACTAGTCAAAGTGCGGAGGAAGTAAAGGTTGGTATGTGTAGATATGTTATCATTACTTTCTATAGATTACAAAATTGTATTCAAAGAGGATTTGTCGTAATATAAATATTTAGTTCTGTGCCAAAGTTTTAACTAGATGTGTGTATAAAAAAAAAACCTGCAAATTAATAATGCTTTTGAAAAGAAGTGTTAATAGTTTGCTTTAATTGGTAAAAAGTAAAGTGATTTTGAACAAAAGAAAAATCAATTCAATATTTGGTGTGACCACCTTTTCAAAACAACATCAAAGCATCAATTCTTCTAGATGCATTTCCACACAGTTTTTGAAAGAATTCTGCAGGGAAGTTGTTCCAAATATCTTGGATAACTAACCACAGACCTTCCATGAATGTAGGCATACTCAAATTCTTCTGTCTTTTTAAAGGGAACCTGTCAGCTAATTTTTCGCATATAAGCTGCCGCCACCGCCATTGGGGCTTATCTATAGCATTCTATAATGCTGTAGATAAGCCCCCGATGTAACCTGAAAGATAAGAAAAACAAGTTGGATTATACTCGTCTGGTGCGTTCCTGATACGATGGTTATCGCAGGTTCGGCGCCTTCCATCTTCATGCGATGACGTCCTCCTCCTTGCTTCTGTCGCGGCCCCTGTGCAGGTGTTATTCTTTGCCCTGTTGAGGGCAGAGCAAAGTACTGCAGTGTACAGGCGCCGGGAAAGGTCAGGGAGGCTGGGCGCCTGCCCTCAACAGGGCAAATCAGTACGCCTGCGCAGGAGCCGCGACAGAAGCAAGGAAGAGGACATAATCGCATGAACATGGGAGGCGCCGGACCCGGACCTGCGACGCCCATTAAACCGGACCGCCTCCCTAGGTGAGTATAATTTAACTTGTTTTTTCTTATCTTTCAGGTTACATCGGGGGCTTATCTATAGCATTATAGAATGCTGTAGATAAGCCCCTAATGGCAGTGGCCAAAGCTCATATGCGAAAAATGAGGTGACAGGTTCCCTTTAAAGGGAATCTGCCACGCCCTGGGACTTTTTTAAACTATTAATATGGCCATGTAGATAGAATGTTTAAACTAGTCATACCTGCATGGCCGTATCTTCAGTCTTGTTGAAAAATAGTCTTATTTTTTATGCTAATGACTTTTGCCCGGCTCTGGGGCGGGCAGAGCCTGGAAGAAAACTCAGCCTCCGGTCTTCATTTGCTTACCACTTCAACCTCCCATTGGTGTCACAGTGCCCTGTGACGTGTATTGGTGGTCCCGGAATCAAATATCAAAAGACTGACCGTCACACAAACCAACTCTACTCGGCAATTTCCTGGTGAAAATTTTTTATTTAAGTCTGTTAAAAATGGCATTTTGTTCTTTAGTCAGCAGAAAACCCAAACAAGATGCCATTCCCTTACAAGGTCTTAAAGGCACTTGATCCAGAAATATACAGGAATGTAGAATTTGATGTGTGGCTGGACAGCAGAAAAGGTAAGACTACTACAACACTTATAGTTTATTTTTCCGATATATAACATTGACCTGAGTGGCAATTCCATAGTTCACTTCCTCTTCTCGCATATTGATGTCATAGAGGGGTTTCCCATTTGGGCAGAGAAGAGAGCTGAGCAATGTGTGACTGGCATGTAATACTACATTTATTCAATCTCCCAAGACAGCACCACGAGAGGGGGGACCCTTCAAGGACAAGAAACCTACAGACCTAAATGGGCGGCATCTCTCCCACGCATCAGTTGGTTTCATGTCCTCGATGGGTGAACCTTTTCAGACATACCTGTGAAGGTAGAATATTTGTTGGATTTCTAGGCCTGGCCATTCGGTTCAGGCAACGGGGGTTCCCTGCCTCAGCCGGTACTGGGTTCCTGGAAGTTGCACAGTGAGTCCAGGGTGGACCGCACTGTAGTGAGCAGAGCAGGTGGAGCGATGTCCATGGAGGATTACCACCTCCGGATGGTCAGCGCTTGAAGGCAGGTGAGTATGCCCCTGGAGCTTGCCGGCAGTGTCTCCTGCATGGAGTGCTCTGGAGCGTCCGGCGGGCCCTGATGACATGCTGGCAGGTCCTGATGGTGTGTTCGGGGCAGTGACGTGTCTGGACCTGGTGACGTGGCCAGGGACTCCGATGGGGCATCTGGGTCCATCTGCAGCATCAGCCATCATGTTAGCAATGTGCATGGCCAGCGGTAGCGTGTTCCGGGCCTGCGGGGGGCGGGGCGCTCCGGGGACCACATCACGTCCGGAAGAGGCATGGCTGGTGATCTCTGGGCAGTAGAACTCCAAAATGGCGCCGTGACCTGCAGACCCAGATACCGGGGGTACCGGATGGGGATGTGCCCAGCGTTCAAAAAGGGAACCTGCACAGACCTCCTTGCTTCTGGTCGTGATGCTTTTCTAAAAGGATGGAGTCGTGCGAGCAGTAGGTACTTCCTGTACAGCAGCAGCTGCTCAGTCAGATGCATCGAGCATCTCGGCGATGACCCCGTGACCATGCAGGAAGTAGCCGTGTAAGTGAGAGTCTGGATTCTGTGGAGAAGTCCAGTCAGAGGAGCTCCAGCAGAGTGGATGATTCAGCATCCTCCAGGAAATATCCTTCGTCTGAGGTGCGTCCCCCTCGTAATTCGGTACCTATTAACCACTTAACCCCCAAGGGTGGTTTGCACGTTAATGACCGGGCCAATTTTTACTATTCTGACCACTGTCTCTTTATGAGGTTATAACTCTGGAATGCTTCAACGGATCTTTGCGATTCTGAGATTTTCTCGTGACATATTGTTCATGTTAGTGGTAAAATTTCTTCGATATAACTTGGGTTTATTTATGAAAAAAAATGGAAATATGGCGAATATTTAGCAATTTTCAAACTTTGAATTTTTATTCCCTTAAAACAGAGAAATATGTCACACAAAATAGTTACTAAATAACATTTCCCACATGTCTACTTTACATCAGCACAATTTTGGAACCAAAATTTTTTTTTTGTTAGGAAGTTATAAGGCTTAAAAGTTGACCAGCGATTTCTCATTTTTACAACAAAATGTACAAAACCATTTTTTTTTTATTAGGGATCACCTCATATTTGAAGTCACTTTGAGGGGTCTATATGGCAGAAAATGTCGGGGTCGTAACGACAGACCACTCATCCTCCAGTCACGCCAAATTAGATTATAAGCATGTGGTACCAGGATAAGAATGAGTCAGACAATTAGGCTGGTTCAGTCTTAGAGCATGCTTCAAATGGTGCTTACAGACGACCACCAGGGCAAGTTCTAAGCTTTATTTTCACATACATAAGATTATCTACCCAGGATGTCAGGGTGGAGTAAAAGGATGGACGAGAGCAGGGAGGTAAGCTATAGATGTCCATATATGTACATGTCCAGCATCTGGTCATCTCTAATTGGTCCTTAGATCTTCTTCTAAGTCCTCCTTTCATCGTGTCATCCTTAAGTTTCATTTTCTAAGAATTGATTCTGTTGTTCTTGTAAATCACATGGTTTCTCAGTTCCCCAAAGGTGGGGGCATTTTAGTGAATCCAGTTCAAGTTATTTGATGGTTAAGGTAGTACAGTGGTAGGACACAAGGTGGAGACAGACACCAGCTGATACCGACATCATCTTAAAATAAATTTCAATCTGAATAATATCATTTAAGGGAAACTTCGTGGTTATCTTGACATATCAAAATAACAAGACACATATAAACATATAAATATAAAAATATAGAAGTAGAAAATTATATTTTACCTTGACAATCCCCCTAAACACTAAGTTTTCCCTTAATATATGCGGCCTTCGAGACTGTCCATGTGTGGGGACAGGGGTAATGGATTTCTTCGCTTGGTCATTTTAGAAACTGGCCCTTATGGACCGCCCCCAAACAACCAAGTCCCTAACAAACTTGCACATGGAGTTCTCCAACTGTCCCTAAACTAAATCTCTTATTTCCATTTGTATTTTGTTATAGGGGTTTTTATCAGGTTTATCCTGCGGAGTATATTTCTCCATATCACCCTTATCAGTGTCATCATATAGTAGGGACACAACTTCCTGATGAAGGAAAGTACCTGAGGAGGCGGCTGCATTGGTCACAGCTTTCCTATACATAGATATCACACAACATAGAATTATTAATCCTAGCACCAAAAGCCCTGTTACCACTAAGCAGGCTTGTTGGAGAAATCCTTTAAGTCCTCCAAGCCACCCTGAGAAGAAAGAGGTATCTACTCCTGCATTGGCCTTTATTTCCTGAGCCAGATTCTTAATCTTTGTAAGGGCCACTATAGTTTTACCATTGACTCCAGAATTCTGAGGAATATAAGTACAACATTCTTCCCCTATCATCCCACAGACCCCACCTTTTTCAGCTAGAATCATGTCAATGGCCAGTCTATTTTGAAGAGTCATTCTTTTGTTTTGGGCCCAGTTTCTCAACTATATCCTGGAAAGCATCTTGACTAAAATTGATAAATCTTTGCTCGGTGTAGTATATATAATTTATCCAATCTACATTGTAATTGATCTGCACAGTTGGGATGAGAGAACGGAAACCCGCCAGGATCTGATTCTGAGCTTTGTATTCGTCTGGGACCCCCCTAGAAACACCTATGGGATCTATATAAACTTTGGGATCCTCAGCATAACCGGTGTGCAGCTGACCCAGACTCCTTCTCTTTCTGGATATCAGTGGAGCTATATTCTCGGATCCAGACTCTTTCTCACGTGTCTTTTAATGACTACCCAGTCTCCAGGCTGCAGACTCCCAGGATCCAGGTTCGGATCTGGAAGAGAACTGAAAACATTATCATATACTTTCTTGAGTCTTTTATGCAAATCCCTTATATATGAGCTTAATACATAGTTACTCATTTCCAATGCTTGGGAAAAGAAACATCCTAAACTAGGCACTTTGCCAAATAGTACTTCATAACGGAGAAAGTCCAGTTTTTCTATTTGGAGTGTACCTTACTGAGTATAGGGCTAATGGTAAACATTCAGGCCAAGATTTCCCTGTTTCAGCCATGGCCTTTTAGATTTTTAACTTCAATGTCCTATTTAGTCTTTCTACTTTTCCACTGCTTTGTGGATAATATGGGGTGTGGAAAACTTGTTAAATTCCCAGAGCTGTCAAGACTTCATTTATTATTTCACCTGTGAAATGTGTACCTCTGTCACTTTCGATCACCTCTGGTACTCCACACCTGCACACCACCTCCGCAAGCAGCTTCTTTGCGGTTGCCGCAGCCGTAGCCTTGGCAATCGGGAAAGCCTCCGGCCAACCTGAGAATAAATCAAAAACACACCAACACTCCCATGACCCTGATTTTGGCAGCCGAATATAATCAATCTGCAGTCTCTGGAAAGAATAGAAGGGCCGAGGGGCGTGTTTGGGTGGTGTCTTGACTACCCTTCTCTTATTATGTGTAGCACATACCATGCATGCCTGGATCAAACCTCTATACAGGTGGGAAAGCCTGGTGCCACCCAATGCTTCTGCATCACACTCATCACAGCAGTTTTGGACTGGTGGGTTGGCCCATGTAACATCTGGGCGACCGCAGGGTACAACGCCCTTGGAAGGCATCGACGCATCCCTCTTACCCATACCCCATTTGCTTCATTCAGACATGCACCTTCTTTTTCCCACTTTTCTACTTCCTCCTGGCGCACCTGAGCCTGCATCTGGGATAAGGCATCCTCCGACACAAAGGGATTTTTGGGAGCGCTTACCTGGTGCATCGTTACCCCTTGGAGTGGTCTACTGGCAGCTGTTTTTGCTGCTGCATCGGCCATTGCGTTTCCTTTACTCACCTGATCAGTGCGTCTGGTATGTGCTTTAACTTTTATGACAGCTACTTCTTTTGGTAATTGTAATGCATCAATTACCTGCTGGACTGCGTCAGCATTTTTAATGGGATGTCCTGCTGCCGTCAGGAATCCTCTAGACTTCCAAATTGGACCCAAATCATGAGCTATACCGAATGCTTATCTAGAATCTGTGTAGATATTAACAATTCTACCTTCAGCTATCTTACAGGCCTCGGTCAGAGCCTTAAATTCAGCCTCCTGGGCCGACTGATATGGGAGCATTGGTTCTGCTTTGATTACTGCATTCAGGGAGACGATGGCATACCTGGTGTGGAAGGTACCTGAGTCATCTTGGTGGCGAGTTCCATCTACAAAAGATTCAAAATCAACATTACGTCTTTCAGTTTTAAACACTGTGGGTTGGCCTGCTGTTTCCTGTGCCATAAGCTGAACACAATTATAAGGAATCTCCTCTCTCGGATCTTCTTCCTCTCTCGGATCTTCTTTGTACAATACCGTACCTGACCTCCCCCCTAGATCCGAGAGAGGCAACAATGTGGCAGGATTAAGTGTGGTACATCTCTGGAAAGAAACATTTGGAGGCATTAAAAGTGCACATTGCAATCGAAGGTGACGTGCAGCTGAAAGGTGTGCCGGTTGCACCTGGTTCAGTATGATATATACATCATGAGGTGTAAGTGCTGTCAGTGGATGATCAAGCACGATATCTGATGATTTGTGGAGCAATAGTCCTACAGCATGTACTGCCCGTATACAGGACGGGGCACATCTAGCCACTGCATCTAGTCTTCCACTGAAACAGGCCACTGGCCTTTGATTGTCACCATGTAACTGAGTCAATACCCCTGCTGCGTGTCCCTGCTGTTCATGGAGATACAGGGTGAATGGTAATTCATAGTTGAGGGTTCCTAGCGCTGGAGCTGCCACAATCCTGTTTTTGAGAAAATAAAAACAGTCTATACCTTCAGGAGTTAGTTTAAAAAGCACAATGGTGATACAGTCATAGAGAGGCTGCATGAGGATTGATACAGCATGAATCCACTGCCTGCAGTAGAAAATCAGTCCAAGAAATGTCCTAAGAGCGGCAACATTAACAGGAATAGGAAAATTCTGTACAGCTTCTTTGCGAGCGCTGGTCAGATATCGTTCCCCCGGTATAATGCAATATTCCAAAAAGATAACTGAAGATTTACAAAATTGCAGTTTATCCTTTAACGCTTTACAACCAGCTTGGTACAGAAACAACATAAGTAATATTGTTGCAATACGACACTGTTTCCTGGAGGGGGCACAAATCAGTAAATCATCAACATATTATAAAAATAACATTGGCAAAATCAATAACTGTAAACTAAGCTGCATCCTGAGATATCTGGAACAAAAGTGTATATATATAGTACCAGCCAATACATAGAGGGTTAAATCTCGTAGCCGAAGGGGGAAGCTGAAGGTTGGAATTTGTACTGTCAAGGCCGCTGATAAGGAACCTTAGCTGCAGAGATGCCGAAGGTGGGGGGCTAGGTTTTAACTAAAACATCCCTTGTTACCAGTTTCTGCATCTGCTGAGCAATAGCCGTCTCTTGAGCTGAACTAAGAGGATACTGTCTCTGTTGGGGCAGAATTGCACCTGGCTTTAATTTGACCATGACTGGCTGCACCCTTAATCTGCCCACATCTGTTTTATCTGAAGCCCAGAAATCATGCGGTATCACACCTTCTAACATTGAAGGAAATTCATTTGTGTCCTCTATACTAGCAACGTCTAGCGACATGATTTTACAAAGAGTTCTCTGCTTCAGTCCTGGTGTCATAGTGACAGTTCCATCAGGATGATACTCAATATGTGCTTGCAATTGTGACAACACATCACATCCTAAAAGATTACATTGACCCCGTGGTGATACTATTAACTGTGTGTGTACAGTGGTTCCTTGAATTTGCAGGGGAATCTTTTTAGTGACGGGGAGCAGGATAGATGGAGAGTTGTAAGGAGTTGCTATAACATGGTGGGAGAAATCACTTTTCCCAAATGGCCAGTCCTCTTCTGTAATTACTGAATTGTCTGCCCCCGTGTCCACTTGGAACTCAACCTCATGTCCCCCTGGTAGGTTCACCTGCACTGTGCAATTAGGAGTGGGGGGTAAGGAGACAAGGGGTTAATGTGCAAGCTACCTCTTTTTGCCTGCGCTAAATCATGTTGTGCCCCCTGTGCTATTCTGGCTAGATCCTCTGCTTTAACCCCTTCACCCCCAAGGGTAGTTTGCACGTTAATGACCGGGCCAATTTTTACAATTCTGACCACTGTCTCTTTATGAGGTTATAACTCTGGAACGCTTCAACGGATCTTCGCAATTCTGAGATTGTTTTCTCGTGACATATTGTACTTCACGTTAGAAGTATAATTTATTCTATATAACTTGCGTTTATTTTTTAAAAAAACACAAATATGGCGAAAATTTTGAAAATTTTGCAATTTTCAAACTTTGAATTTTTTTTCCCTTAAAACAGAGAAATATGTCACACAAAATAGTTAAGAAATAACATTTCCCACATGTCTACTTTACATCAGCACAATTTTGGAACCAAAATTTTTTTTTTGTTAGGAAGTTATAAGGCTTAAAAGTTGACCAGCGATTTCTCATTTTTACAACAAAATGTACAAAACCATTTTTTTTTTATTAGGGATCACCTCATATTTGAAGTCACTTTGAGGGGTCTATATGGCAGAAAATGTCGGGGTCGTAACGACAGACCACTCATCCTCCAGTCACGCCAAATTAGATTATAAGCATGTGGTACCAGGATAAGAATGAGTCAGACAATTAGGCTGGTTCAGTCTTAGAGCATGCTTCAAATGGTGCTTACAGACGACCACCAGGGCAAGTTCTAAGCTTTATTTTCACATACATAAGATTATCTACCCAGGATGTCAGGGTGGAGTAAAAGGATGGACGAGAGCAGGGAGGTAAGCTATAGATGTCCATATATGTACATGTCCAGCATCTGGTCATCTCTAATTGGTCCTTAGATCTTCTTCTAAGTCCTCCTTTCATCGTGTCATCCTTAAGTTTCATTTTCTAAGAATTGATTCTGTTGTTCTTGTAAATCACATGGTTTCTCAGTTCCCCAAAGGTGGGGGCATTTTAGTGAATCCAGTTCAAGTTATTTGATGGTTAAGGTAGTACAGTGGTAGGACACAAGGTGGAGACAGACACCAGCTGATACCGACATCATCTTAAAATAAATTTCAATCTGAATAATATCATTTAAGGGAAACTTCGTGGTTATCTTGACATATCAAAATAACAAGACACATATAAACATATAAATATAAAAATATAGAAGTAGAAAATTATATTTTACCTTGACAATCCCCCCTAAACACTAAGTTTTCCCTTAATATATGCGGCCTTCGAGACTGTCCATGTGTGGGGACAGGGGTAATGGATTTCTTCGCTTGGTCATTTTAGAAACTGGCCCCTTATGGACCGCCCCCAAACAACCAAGTCCCTAACAAACTTGCACATGGAGTTCTCCAACTGTCCCTAAACTAAATCTCTTATTTCCATTTGTATTTTGTTATAGGGGTTTTTATCAGGTTTATCCTGCGGAGTATATTTCTCCATATCACCCTTATCAGTGTCATCATATAGTAGGGACACAACTTCCTGATGAAGGAAAGTACCTGAGGAGGCGGCTGCATTGGTCACAGCTTTCCTATACATAGATATCACACAACATAGAATTATCAATCCTAGCACCAAAAGCCCTGTTACCACTAAGCAGGCTTGTTGGAGAAATCCTTTAAGTCCTCCAAGCCACCCTGAGAAGAAAGAGGTATCTACTCCTGCATTGGCCTTTATTTCCTGAGCCAGATTCTTAATCTTTGTAAGGGCCACTATAGTTTTACCATTGACTCCAGAATTCTGAGGAATATAAGTACAACATTCTTCCCCTATCATCCCACAGACCCCACCTTTTTCAGCTAGAATCATGTCAATGGCCAGTCTATTTTGAAGAGTCATTCTTTTGTTTTGGGCCCAGTTTCTCAACTATATCCTGGAAAGCATCTTGACTAAAATTGATAAATCTTTGCTCGGTGTAGTATATATAATTTATCCAATCTACATTGTAATTGATCTGCACAGTTGGGATGAGAGAACGGAAACCCGCCAGGATCTGATTCTGAGCTTTGTATTCGTCTGGGACCCCCCTAGAAACACCTATGGGATCTATATAAACTTTGGGATCCTCAGCATAACCGGTGTGCAGCTGACCCAGACTCCTTCTCTTTCTGGATATCAGTGGAGCTATATTCTCGGATCCAGACTCTTTCTCACGTGTCTTTTAATGACTACCCAGTCTCCAGGCTGCAGACTCCCAGGATCCAGGTTCGGATCTGGAAGAGAACTGAAAACATTATCATATACTTTCTTGAGTCTTTTATGCAAATCCCTTATATATGAGCTTAATACATAGTTACTCATTTCCAATGCTTGGGAAAAGAAACATCCTAAACTAGGCACTTTGCCAAATAGTACTTCATACGGAGAAAGTCCAGTTTTTCTATTTGGAGTGTACCTTACTGAGTATAGGGCTAATGGTAAACATTCAGGCCAAGATTTCCCTGTTTCAGCCATGGCCTTTTAGATTTTTAACTTCAATGTCCTATTAGTCTTTCTACTTTTCCACTGCTTTGTGGATAATATGGGGTGTGGAAAACTTGTTAAATTCCCAGAGCTGTCAAGACTTCATTTATTATTTCACCTGTGAAATGTGTACCTCTGTCACTTTCGATCACCTCTGGTACTCCACACCTGCACACCACCTCCGCAAGCAGCTTCTTTGCGGTTGCCGCAGCCGTAGCCTTGGCAATCGGGAAAGCCTCCGGCCAACCTGAGAATAAATCAAAAACACACCAACACTCCCATGACCCTGATTTTGGCAGCCGAATATAATCAATCTGCAGTCTCTGGAAAGAATAGAAGGGCCGAGGGGCGTGTTTGGGTGGTGTCTTGACTACCCTTCTCTTATTTATGTGTAGCACATACCATGCATGCCTGGATCAAACCTCTATACAGGTGGGAAAGCCTGGTGCCACCCAATGCTTCTGCATCACACTCATCACAGCAGTTTTGGACTGGTGGGTTGGCCCATGTAACATCTGGGCGACCGCAGGGTACAACGCCCTTGGAAGGCATCGACGCATCCTCTTACCCATACCCCATTTGCTTCATTCAGACATGCACCTTCTTTTTCCCACTTTTCTACTTCCTCCTGGCGCACCTGAGCCTGCATCTGGGATAAGGCATCCTCCGACACAAAGGGATTTTTGGGAGCGCTTACCTGGTGCATCGTTACCCCTTGGAGTGGTCTACTGGCAGCTGTTTTTGCTGCTGCATCGGCCATTGCGTTTCCTTTACTCACCTGATCAGTGCGTCTGGTATGTGCTTTAACTTTTATGACAGCTACTTCTTTTGGTAATTGTAATGCATCAATTACCTGCTGGACTGCGTCAGCATTTTTAATGGGATGTCCTGCTGCCGTCAGGAATCCTCTAGACTTCCAAATTGGACCCAAATCATGAGCTATACCGAATGCTTATCTAGAATCTGTGTAGATATTAACAATTCTACCTTCAGCTATCTTACAGGCCTCGGTCAGAGCCTTAAATTCAGCCTCCTGGGCCGACTGATATGGGAGCATTGGTTCTGCTTTGATTACTGCATTCAGGGAGACGATGGCATACCTGGTGTGGAAGGTACCTGAGTCATCTTGGTGGCGAGTTCCATCTACAAAAGATTCAAAATCAACATTACGTCTTTCAGTTTTAAAACACTGTGGGTTGGCCTGCTGTTTCCTGTGCCATAAGCTGAACACAATTATAAGGAATCTCCTCTCTCGGATCTTCTTCCTCTCTCGGATCTTCTTTGTACAATACCGTACCTGACCTCCCCCCTAGATCCGAGAGAGGCAACAATGTGGCAGGATTAAGTGTGGTACATCTCTGGAAAGAAAACATTTGGAGGCATTAAAAGTGCACATTGCAATCGAAGGTGACGTGCAGCTGAAAGGTGTGCCGGTTGCACCTGGTTCAGTATGATATATACATCATGAGGTGTAAGTGCTGTCAGTGGATGATCAAGCACGATATCTGATGATTTGTGGAGCAATAGTCCTACAGCATGTACTGCCCGTATACAGGACGGGGCACATCTAGCCACTGCATCTAGTCTTCCACTGAAACAGGCCACTGGCCTTTGATTGTCACCATGTAACTGAGTCAATACCCCTGCTGCGTGTCCCTGCTGTTCATGGAGATACAGGGTGAATGGTAATTCATAGTTGAGGGTTCCTAGCGCTGGAGCTGCCACAATCCTGTTTTTGAGAAAATAAAAACAGTCTATACCTTCAGGAGTTAGTTTAAAAAGCACAATGGTGATACAGTCATAGAGAGGCTGCATGAGGATTGATACAGCATGAATCCACTGCCTGCAGTAGAAAATCAGTCCAAGAAATGTCCTAAGAGCGGCAACATTAACAGGAATAGGAAAATTCTGTACAGCTTCTTTGCGAGCGCTGGTCAGATATCGTTCCCCCGGTATAATGCAATATTCCAAAAAGATAACTGAAGATTTACAAAATTGCAGTTTATCCTTTAACGCTTTACAACCAGCTTGGTACAGAAACAACATAAGTAATATTGTTGCAATACGACACTGTTTCCTGGAGGGGCACAAATCAGTAAATCATCAACATATTATAAAAATAACATTGGCAAAATCAATAACTGTAAACTAAGCTGCATCCTGAGATATCTGGAACAAAAGTGTATATATATAGTACCAGCCAATACATAGAGGGTTAATCTCGTAGCCGAAGGGGAAGCTGAAGGTTGGAAAATTTTTATGTCAAGCGCTGATAAGGAACCTTAGCTGCAGAGATGCCGAAGGTGGGGGGCTAGGTTTTAACTAAAACTCCCTTGTTACCATTTTCTGCATCTGCTGAGCATAGCCGTCTCTTGAGCTGAACTAAGAGGATACTGTCTCTGTTGGGGCAGAATTGCACCTGGCTTTAATTTGACCCTGACTGGCTGCACCCTTAATCTGCCCACATCTTTTTATCTGAAGCCCAGAAATCATGCGGTATCACAAACCTTCTAACATTGAAGGAAAATTCATTTGTGTCCTCTATACTAGCAACGTCTAGCGACATATTTTACAAAGAGTTCTCTGCTTCAGTCCTGGTGTCATAGTGCAGTTCCATCGGATGATACTCAATATGTGCTTGCAATTGTGACAACACATCACATCCTAAAAGATTACATTGACCCCTGGTGATACCATTAACTGTGTGTGTACAGTGGTTCCTTGAATTTGCAGGGAATCTTTTTTGTGACGGGGAGGGGAGGATAGATGGAGATTGTAAGGAGTTGCTATAACATGGTGGGAGAAATCACTTTTCCCAAATGGCCAGTCCTCTTCTGTAATTACTGAATTGTCTGCCCCCGTGTCCACTTGGAACTCAACCTCATGTCCCCCTGGTAGGTTCACCTGCACTGTGCAATTAGGAGTGGGGGGTAAGGAGACAAGGGGGTTCATGTGCAAGCTACCTCTTTTTGCCTGCGCTAAATCATGTTGTGCCCCCTGTGCTATTCTGGCTAAAATCCTCTGCTTTAACCCCTTCACCCCCAAGGGTAGTTTGCCACGTTTAATGACCGGGCCAATTTTTACAATTCTGACCACTGTCTCTTTATGAGGTTATAACTCTGGAACGCTTCAACGGATCTTCGCAATTCTGAGATTGTTTTCTCGTGACATATTGTACTTCACGTTAGAAGTATAATTTATTCTATATAACTTGCGTTTATTTTTTAAAAAAACACAATAATGGCGAAAATTTTGAAAATTTTGCAATTTTCAAACTTTGAATTTTTTTTTCCCTTAAAACAGAGAAATATGTCACACAAAATAGTTAAAAAAATAACATTTCCCACATGTCTACTTTACATCAGCACAATTTTGGAACCAAAATTTTTTTTTGTTAGGAAATTATAAGGGTTAAAAGTTGACCAGTGATTTCTCATTTTACAACAAAATTTACAAAGCCATTTTTTTAGGGACCACCTCACATTTGAAGTCACTTTGAGGGTCTATATAGCAGAAAATACCAAAAAGTGACACCATTCTAAAAACTGCAACCCCTCAAGGTACTCAAAACCACATTCAAGAAGTTTATTAACCCTTCAGGTGCTTCACAGGAGCTGAAGCAAACGTGGAAGGAAAAAATTAATATTTAACTTTTTAGCCACAAAAATGATTTTTTACAAACTTTTTTTTTTTTTTGACAAGGGTAAAAGGAGAAAATGGGCAGATAAAGTTGTTGTGCAATTTCTCCTGAGTACGCCAATACCCATATGTGGGGAAAACCACTGTTTGGGCACACGGCAGAGCTCTAAGGGAAGGAGCGCCGTTTGACTTTTTCAAACTAAAATTGGCTGGAGTTGAGATTGGACGCCATGTCGTGTTTGGAGAGCCACTGATGGCCTAAACAGTGGAAACCCCCCCACAATGACACCATTTTGGAAACTAGACCCCCTAAGGAAAATTATCTAGATCTGTTGTGAGCACTTTGAGCCCAAAGTTTTCACAAAAGTTTATAATGCCTGGGGTGTAAAAAAAAAAAAAAACAATTTTCCACAAAAATGATTTTTTAGTCCAAATTTTTGATTTTTCCCAGGAAAATTGGACCCCAAAAGTTGTCCAATTTGTCCTAGTACGCTGATACCCCATATGTGGGGGGGGGGAACTGTTTGGGCGCAACGGCAGGGCTTGGAAAGGAAGCAGTAACGTTTTGGAATGCAAACATTGATGGGGGTCATGTTCCGTTTGTATGCCCCAGATGAGCCTAAACAGTGGAAACCCCCCACAAGTGAAACCCCCTTTTGGAAGCTAGACCCCCTAAGGAACTTATCTAGATCTTGGTGAGCACTTTGAACCCCAAGTGCTTCACACAAGTTTATAATGCCCGGGCATGAAAATAAAAAATCCTTTTTTTTTCCCACAAAAATGATCTTAGTCACTAATTTTTTTTTTTTTTCCCATAGGTAACAGGAGAAATTGGACCTCAAAAGTTGTTGTCCAATTTGTCCTGGTACGTTGATACCCCATATGTGGGGGGAACCACAGTTTGGGCGCATGGCAGAGCTCGGAATGGAAGTAGCACCCCTTTGACTGTTTCCAACCAAAATTGGCTGGATTTGAGATTGGACGCCATGTTGCATTTGGAGAGTCCCTGATGTGCCTAAACAGTGGAAACCCCCACAAGTGACCCATTTGGGAAACTAGACCCCCTAAGGAACTTATCTAGATCTTTGGTGAGCAATTTGAACCCCCAAGTGCTTCACACAAGTTTATAACGTAAGCCTAAAATTAAAAAATCATATTTTTTTCCACAAAATTGATCTTTTCACCCCAATTTTTATTTTCCCAAGGGTAACAAGACTCCAAAAGTTATTGTGCAATTTGTCCTGAGTACGCTGATACCCCATATGTGGGGTAAACCACTGTTTGGGTGCATGGGCAGAGTTTGGAAGGGAAGGAGCGCCGTTTGACTTTTCAACGCAGAATTGGCTGGATGCCCTGTCGTGTTTGGAGAGCTCCTGATCTGCCTAAACAGTGGAAACCCCCCACAAATGACACCATTTGGAAACTAGACCCCTCAAGGAACTTATCTAGATGTGTGGTGAGCACTTTGAACCCCAAAGTGCTTCACAGAAGTTTATAACGTACAGCCGTAAAAATAAAAAATCTTTTTTTTTTTTTACAAAAATGATTTTTTCGCCCCCAATATTTTATTTTCACAAGGGTAACAGGAGAAATTGGACCCCAAAAGTTGTTGTCCAATTTGTCTGAGTACGCTAATACCAAATATGTGGGAGTAAACTACTGTATGGGCGCACGTCGGGGCTCGGAAGGGAAGTAGTGACGTTTTGGATTGCAGACTTTGATGGAATGGTCTGGGGGCGTCATGTCGCATTTGGAGAGCCCCTGATGCGCCTAAACAGGGAAACCCCCCACAAGTGACCCCATTTGGAAAATAGACCCCACAAGGAACTTATCTAGAAGTGTGGTGAGCGCTATGAAGCCCCAAGTGCTTCACAGAAAATTTATAACATACAGCCGTAAAAAACAAAAAAATCATTTTTTTTTTTTTTTTACAAAAATGATTGTCGCCCCCCGTTTTTATTTTCCCAAGGGTAACAGAAGAAATAGGACAAATTGCACAATAACTCTTGGAGTACAGAGTACGCTGATACCCCATATGCGGGGTAAACACTGTTGGGCGATAGCAGAGCTCAGAAGTGAAGGAGCACCGTTTGACTTTTTCAACGCTGAATTGGCGGGAATTGAGATCAGACGCCATGTCACATTTGGAGAGCCCCTGATTGCCTAAACAGCAGAAACCCCCCAATTCTAACCCAACCCTAACCCCAACATACCCCTAACCCTAGTCCCAACCCTAACCACAAACCTAACACACCCTAACCCTAATCCCAACCATAACCCTAATACTAACTTTAGCGCCAATCCTAACCCTAACTTTAGCCGCAACACTAACCCTAAGTGGGAAAATGGAAATAAATACATTTTTTTAATTTTATTATTTTTCCCTAACTAAGGGGGGTGATAAAGGGGGGTTTGATTTACTATTTATTAGCGGTTTTTGTGATTGGCAGCTGTCACGCTAAAAGACGCTTTTTATTGCAAAAAGTAGTTTTTTTGCATCACCACATTTTGAGAGCTATAATTTTTGCATATTTTGGCCCACAGAGTCATGTGAGGTCTTATTTTTTGCGGGGACGAGGTGACGTTTTTATTGGTACCATTTTTGAGCACGTGACATTTTTTGATCGCTTTTTATTTCGATTTTTGGGAGGTTTGAATGAACAAAAATCAGCAATTCGTGAATTTCTTTTGGGGGAGGCGTTTATACCGTTCCGCGTGTGGTAAAATTGATAAAGCAGTTTTATTCTTCGGGCAGTAAGATTATGGCGATACCTCATTTATATCATTTTTTTATGTTTTGGCGCTTTTATAGAATAAAAAACAATTTTACATAAAAAAATCATTTTTTTGCATCGCTTCCATTCTGCGAGCTATAACTTTTTTATTTTTTCGCTGATGATGCTGTATGACGGCTCGTTTTTTGCGGGACAAGATGACGTTTTCAGGGGTACCATGTTTTTTATATCTGTCTTTTTGATCGCGTGTTATTCCCTTTTTGTTCGGCGGTATGATCATAAAGCATTGATTTTTTGCTTAGTTTTTTTTTTTTTAAGGGGTTCACTAAAGGGGTTAACTAGTGGGACAGTTTTATAGGGGGGGTCGTTACGGACGCGGCGATACCAAATATGTGACTTTTATTATTTTGTTTTTTTTATTTACAGGAAGAAATGAATTTATTGGGAATATATTTTTTTTTTTTGATTTTTTTTTTACCACTTTTTATTTTTATTTTTTTTACTTTTTTACTTTGCCCAGGGTGGGACATCACAGTATTTTAGCAGATCGCTGGTGTGACAGTGTGCACAGCACTCTGTCACACCAGCGATCGCTCTGGCTCGCTGCAGGCTTCCTCGCGCCTGCTCTCAGCAGCACGAGGAAGCCGCCTCCCTGCAGGACCCCGGCGCCATCTTGGATCCGGGGACCGGAGGGAGGACGGACCCCCGGAACAGCGCGACACATCGCGCTGCTCTGAGGGTCTCGGGGGCCGCGCAGGGAGCCCCCTGCCTGCGCGATCCTCCCCTGTGCCCCGGCACACCGCGATCATGTTTGATCGCGGTGTGCTGGGGTTAATGTGCCGGGAGCGGTCCGTGACCGCTCCTGACACATAGTGCTGGGTGTCGCTGTGTATACAGCTGACACCCGGCGGCGATCAGCTACGCTCCCCCGGGAGCGCCGCTGATCGCCTATGACGTACTATTCCGTCCATGGGAATTAGGTCCAGGGTCACATGGACGGAAATAGTACGTCTGATGGCAGAGAGGGGTTAACTGATCTCCAATCCGTCTACTTACTTTCAGTTGTTCCTTGTCACTTCCTATTTTTTTTTTATTTTTAACCCATTCATATAAAACTTGCCAGAACCCTCTCACTAGTCTTGTTTTCTTTGACAAAACCCATTTCCACCCAAGTTTTTCTTAGAGTCCAGAAATAATCTTTTGGCTCTTTCCTGAACTCGTCTTCTAGTGTAACTTCCTTTCTCTGCCTGTCTATTTGCTTCTCACATACTCTGACCTTCGATTCTTACGTACTGTGTCTATTCTAAAAAACCTATTCAACAAAGGTGATTAGAAACCTGAAAACTACTGCACTCTGGCTCTGTGTCTCTATGCTGAATGCCTGATGGGAGGGGTAAGTCGGGCCGCTGCGCAGTTTGTCAGTGTGCTCTCCTCAGCCTGCAGCTTCCTTATCTGTAGAATACCTTGGTCTAAAGCAAATTGCCACCTCGCTGCTGCCAGCACTTATCTCTGCTTGCTGTCACTGACTTCTGCATTACCAGGTCCGGTCCTACCAACATAGCACTTGTATGTCTCATCTATCAGTCTATCGTATCTAGTTCATCTGCCAATTTTTCCTTCTTCGCGTTCTATCCCACATCGACCAATCATAACAGTTTTCATTCCCTGGGCGGGTGACATAGAGATAAAATGTCCCTTTCCCCTAATCTGGTGCGTTGATCCCTGAAATCATTTCTATCACAGTTGAATATTTGATAGAAATCGAACTTAAAGATAACCACAGGGGTTGTAGTATTAACCCAGAAGGTGGGCATGCTGGCACTACTGGAGATCGGATACAGCCCAAAAGGATATGTATATCAGAAACTTCATGATGCTGATTAATCTTGTCCTTCTTGCAGTGGGAGGCGTGAATCCAGGTGCTCTTGCCCTCGAGCTTCGGGCAGTAGGGGGGACAGGACCACAGTGTAGGGACCTTCAAATCTGAGCTGGAGACAGTCTCTTCTCATAATTTTTTTATGTATACAAGGTCACCAGGCGAGAAATCGGCACCGTGTCACCTGTAAATTCTGGGAGAGAAGCAATACTGTAGAGTGGGTGTTAGTTAACTCTTTAGACAAAGCAATCACAAATTTTACTACTTTATCATTGTTTCAAATAATTCCTGGTGCCTAATTTTTCCTCTCCTGGGAGGGGCACCCACTGGGAACAGAGGTAGTGCAGTAGCTTCCGGATTAGGAACAGAAGCAGGGGCCTGAAGGACCGATGTCCTAGGACGGGGTCTCAGCGACGGGAACTAAAACCTTTTTTTTTTTTTTTTTTTTTTTTTTCTTTCGGCTTGTCCGGGTGGTTGGTAGTGGGCCGGAAGGCGTCAGGAGGGGATATAGGCCTGACTGGGTGGTTCCGGGTGTCCCAAGATGGCTGCTGGGTGTCCCAAGATGGCTGCTGGGTGTCCCAAGATGGCCGCTGGGGAAAGTGGAAAGGGCGTTGTCTGGGGGCGTCCCACTGTTGGGAATGGGAGGGGCATTGGGTGGGCATTACACCAGGGGCGACCCGCCCCACAACACGGCAGGTCTCCGCCCAGGGGGATTCTGTTCACCACATGCACTACAAGTCCAACCTCCCTTTTTT